>JAVCKV010083779.1:0-21152 GCA_032274145.1 Herpochondria borealis | reverse complement strand
AAGATCGCTTCGCCCCGCTCTCTGCACACTCCTTCCGTTTCCATCTTCACACACCAACCACCTCTCACACACACAGTCAGACATCCCTCCTCCTTCACCTGCCTCCCTCGCCTCCCTTTCTCTTCTGAAAGAGCCACTGAGTCCCGAACCGATTCGTCTCTCACACATCACGCACACTCGTTATGAGGTTCTCTACGCTTCTGTTCTTCGCTCTCGTCTGCCTTGTGGCCTCGGCTGTTGCCTACACCCCATGGCAGAAGCCTAACGGGCCGAACAGGCCCAACCGTCCGAACAGGCCCAACCGTCCGAACAGGCCCAACAAGCCGAACAGGCCCAACAAGCCGAACAGGCCCAACAAGCCGAACAGGCCCAACAAGCCCAACAGGCCGAACCGTCCGAACAAGCCCAACCGTCCGAACAAGCCCAACCGTCCGAACAAGCCCAACCGTCCTAACAGGCCAGTGAAGCCTGTGCAGCCTGTGAAGCCAGTGCAGCCGGTGAAGCCAGTGCAGCCGGTGAAGCCGGTGCAGCCGGTGAAGCCGGTGAAGCCGGTGCAGCCTGTGAAGCCTTTCTACCCGACCAAGCCGGTCAAACCGGTGCAGCCCATCAAGCCGGTGCAACCAGTGAAGCCCATCAAGCCGACCAAGCCGACCAAGCCTACTCGCATCCTCACGCCCGCCCAGGCTAAGAAGCTGAAGGAGCGCATCGATGCAGTTGGCGGCTGCAACGCGAATGTCTGCTTCGCGATCGACGGCAGCGGCTCCATGCCACCGAAGGAGTTCGAAGCGGAAAAGAACTTCGTTCTCGACCTTGTCTCGATCATCGCGACCGACGACGCCGCCGAAGTCGCCGCCGTGCAGTACGCGACCGCGAACACGCCCGTGTCCCCGATAACCCCCGACATCGAGACCTTCAACCTCAAGGTTGCTGGCACCGAACAGATGAAGGGTCGCTCCTTCCTGATCGGCGGCGTCAACTACTGCTTCTGGCAGCTGTGGAAGCGTCGCACTGAGCCGATCAAGATGATCATTCTCGGCGACGGAGAGAGTAACATTGGCGGAAACGCTATCAAGCGCGCAGACCTCTTCCGCAGGATCGGAGGCGACGTCAGTGTCGTCGCGGCCGGCTTCGCGAATGACAAGGAGCTTATCAAGCTTGCGGGCGGCGACGAGTTCAGGGTGTTTGATGTGAGCAGCTTCTTCGACACGATCGAGCTCCAGCTCATTATCAGTGAGCTTGTTGCCGATGTGTGCGGCTTCAAGTTGGACTAAGCGAGTCGGTGGTTAGATATTTTCCCTTCTTCAGAGTGATTGTTCTTAGAATAGAGATAGGGATGGCTCTTCTTCCCTCATCGGCGAGAATACTTTCAAACGTAAATACGCAATTGTAATAGTATCACACAGCAGTGAAATATTGATAATGATACTCTCTCCCGCGATGAACGTCTTCAGTACGGTGATCCTTTTTGAGAGTTACTTGCTACTGTCTTAAGAACATGAAAGCCCTTTACCTCTGTCGCAGAGACAAGGAAGTCATTTCAATGTGTCGCGTACCTTAGGCGCACGTTGGATCACGGCAAACCTAAAGTACTGCCCACTTTGCGATACACCTATAGGGATCAGATTCGCTGCTAACTTTCATGCAGTGCGAGACGAGTCATCTCGCTTTCGATCAAGGTCACAGTAGTGTAATATGGTCGACGACATTATAACCTATTTTTAAAATAAACCGCCGTACTGATAGTCAATCTTTGTTATTGAAGACGGGGGAGCTCACTGGCTTCATTCATGAATTACGAGTCTTCATTTCTCTGATATTTCCTCAAATTTCACAGGGAAAGTAAAACACGCTTTGCTAATTCCAGAAAAAACCTGAGCTACAAAATGACAAGCATACAAATAATATATCTGGTTCCGTGTAACTTGAAAGTAATAGTATTGCTTTCAAGTTACACAGAAGCATACTTTTTGACAACCCTCAGAACTCAACAAATCTCGCATTTTGATCCGGAGAAATTTCCCTCCATTCTTTAATCCCACTCAGCAAAGCAACGAATATTTTCTATTTCTGTGACTTAAATCGGTTATGTAAAGGCCGTCATCCAACATTTTCCTCCTACTATTTTACACTGTATCCGTGTTTTCATGTATTAATTGAAAGATAGAGCTTTAATATTATAAATCAGGTGCTGACATCCATGCCCTATTGAGAGACGCAGAGAATGAAAAGATCAAGATGTATGGGAAAAGAACTACAGCCCAGATAGCTATGAATCGAAAAGTTAAACACCAAAATTACTATTTACTGTTTATTTATCACACAAGATTTTCTTCGGAGGTTTCCATATTGTAATGTAACCTGCTTTAGAGTTCTAAAATCGTGTATGGAGCATTACAAGTTTAATATTTTTCATTAAAATTCTTGAAATTTGGATTAAGACAGGAAGTACACGAATGTTCTACAGAACACAACGAAATCATCAAAGTTAAAACATAGCGCGGAATTTGTGAAATGGATTATTTTTGGTTAGATGATAACAGTAAGAACGTGACCACACATTGATGTCGTATTAGGCGATACATAAATCTTGTGTGGTAAATGTACGGATCAGGCTATATTTTTACATTTCTTCTTTCCGTTTGTCTTTAAGATGAAAAATCGTATAGTATTGCTTCATGGAAGAATTGAACTTGAATATTATTTCTTTTTTCTTTCTTCTTGAATTTGCATCATTTTCATTTTTATTGTTTTTCTATCTTGTTCGATCCACCAATCGCCAATTTGGAAACTAGGTTTTGAAAACTCTTGATTTGAGTCGAGCATGATAACAAAATCTTGATTAAATCAAGATTTTGTTATCATGCTGAAATTTTGAGAAATGAATAGTACTTCAATTCTTTCATCAAGATTTTGATATCAGATGATAAGAGTGTTTATAGTAATCATCTTTCACACGCTGCATGGCGATGTTTTTGCTCCCTCTTCTACGTGCTACACTGGCCAATAAAAGGCACCCTTTAATCAATCGACTACGATGGACATAAAGAGAGTTCATCTACGTTTGAATTCTAATTTCAAACAAAACAGGGAAAAGCCATGACGTTACAAGTACAATAATATGAATTAATAGAAATGGCTCTCCAAATCCTTTAAGAAAATAAAATTACTGCATGGCAACGATATTAATTACAGAAAATGAGCAAGCACCTGGACGAGTAAATCTTTGCGATGATAGATTAAAATTATTCTCCCTTTTTTATATTATTCAGGGTATGACGCCTTACCGACACGTTAGTGAAAATTTATTTTGAATATTCCCTCTACAAAGACATTGTGTAATATTTTTCTCTAATTTTCTATTCTGGATTTTTTGAAATTGAAAGAAAGAAACTGTTGCTATTTTCGAAACGCAAGGCACACATCGTAGAATGAAATTCCATTTAGAAAGTAAGTAAAACTGGAAGAAAACTTTACACTACTGTCTTCATGAAAAAACTTATGAAAATCGGAGAAATTTCTATTGAAAAGCTCCTGATTATAAATGCATTTACATGAAATTTTCTGATCAGATCAAATGTATTAAATTAATCTTGAAAACGTAAATTAATCCCTCACAAGAAGCCGAAAACTAAGAATTTCAAGAGTTCAAAGGTAATATTATACAAAACGCTGATTCTTACGGAATTCAAATATTTATGAAATCCAGTAATTCCGCAAAACACATCTGCTAAGCTCTTTCAAAATCTATTCATTCTGCTATTCATCTTAAGATTATATTTACAAAAAGTTTTAGTCAGTATTGTAAAATATTTCAGAGGAGTGTGATAAGATCGATGCCAGACTAAACGACACAAAATATTGTTGAAAACAAATTTGATGTTAAATTTGTAGCTCCTAGTAATCTTGATGTGAACAGACGCAATATTTTAAGAAAATATTTTTATGATATTGAAAGTAAATCTAATCCAATAAAGAATTTGTACTAAATTAATCTTTGTTAAAAACAATTTGAATAATATTGAAGACAATATGCTCTTAACTTCATTCTTTCTAATTTAGATTAATTTTTGTACTTTAAAAGACACTTACAGGTACTCATATGTCAATATTTAGTCGTGTTTTTTCGAACGAAGGGGCATAATTTCAAGTTTCCAAATTTCCATTTTAGAAAAAGTGAAATATTTTGAAAGTCAAATTATTTATGAAAATATTATACGAATAGGCTGCCAAAGGGGTAAGTAAGATCCTGAAGTTAACGAAACTGAATTAAATTTAAGCTAAAGTACTACAGATAGAAAAACACTGCATTTAAAAGAAGTTGTGTGTGTGTGTGTGTGGAAATTTTATTGTGGGACGTCATTTTAATAGGACAGAAAAATCCTCGAAAACAAAATCCAAACAAATACAGTTTAATTCAATCTTTCGAGCGGTGGTCTGTCCAGTTCTTACAGTGTTCTCGTTGTTGGAAATGTATCCCAGTAGAATTTACAGCTTTTAAAATGTTCCATAATTTTTTAAACCGATTTTTCAGGAAGTGGTTCGTCCAACTTTCTTGGGCTGGGCAGTTCCCCTCAACGATCAAAGCGCCAAGATATAACAATTTTCAGAACAGAGAAAAAATTTGCTTTGGTTTGAAGAAATGCAGCGAACATGGGACAGGGAATCAATAATTACAGATTTTTAAAGTCAAGCGAAGCTGAACCTGTCCCCTAGTTTTACCACCCTCATTACTCTGTATTTGACTGAAAGTTCTGTTATAGCGTAATTTTGTATGCGAGAATAGAATGAAAGCATCGTTATTGAGAATGAAGTGTACAGTTGTAAGAACGTGGCTTTGAAAGGATCTTGGGCAATGCTAATTCATTTTCAATATTTATTTTAATTGAAAGGAAGGTGCGTTTAATGAGGGACTACAGCATAAATTGCACCATGGGAAGATACTCATAGATTAGCTTTCTTCAACGATTCTTTCCATAATGTAGAATGGGTACCTACAAACCCAAGGGTGAATATTTCATTGAATACAAAAGTGTGTAAGTTATGTATCAGCGGCAGTCATGAGCAAAAGTTTCCACCTCTTTGGCATTGTTACTGTTTAGAAAACTTTTCTTCATCGTGCCCTATTTGAAATTTCGTTATGAAAAAAAAATTCAAAAAAGTCATATTATTATAGTTTTCTGTACCCTTTTTCTCTGCCATGATCTAGAGCGACGCGTTAAACATAAAATAAAAATAGATTTCTTGAAGTTAGGGCTTGTCGTTATTTGCAAACATTACCTTAATATTTACCAAGTGGTGTTGTTTTTAAGACTAAATAGGGCGATATAATTCAAAAAGGAATTATCCGTAAGAAAAACTGATGAAGCAAAAGATACCCTAATGTAAATGACGTAGCACCTAGAAAAGCATTTTTAATGAAGTTTAAATTTACTAGTAAATTGATATTCTGTATTTTGCCAATTTAAAAAGCCTCTTTTTAGAGGTCTTTAATTTGGTGTATATAAGCTTAAGTCGGATAAATACAGCATATTGCTTGAAAAATTCCTTTAATTAAGAAGTCCTACCAGGTTCTGAAAATTTGAATTTTATGATACAGAATGGAGATAACCAATTTGTTCATCCTCCATTTCTTAAATTTATTTTTGATTTGCACAGAGAGTGGTATATACTGAAGATTATCTATACTAACCATTTCTTCATTTCTGAATTTTGAAAGCCTGTTTGGAAATAAGGCTTTCAACTTTCGGTGATTGCTTTGCACGAACTTATTAATGCAGTGTTCTATCATGAATTTGGGCAAATCAAAAATGATGATAATGAAATTCATTTGACAGTCACTTCATTTTCGTGAATACCGTTCGCGATGGATCGTCGGGTCACTCGTTCGTTCAAAACTTTTCTGCATATCATCTTTATAAATCATTTAAGCCATAGACAGAACAAGATAACAATTGGTTCTCCACAAAACATCGGATCGTACTGTACTACTTTCGAAATGGCAGAAGTAATTTATATCAACGAAGAAACAGAAGATCCTTGAAAACATTGCATGAGAATTCTTTTTTTCTGTTCAAAAAGAACTTTCTTTCTGACTATTTTTCAAGCATAAAGTATAAGAGCTGTCCGGAGAAGATCCTTCAATCAAAATTTAGCTTGTCCTCTACAAACTAGGCAACTCTCTTTTGCTTCCGATTTCGCCTTCACAGTTTCATGCAAAGATGAAAAGTGTCAGAGTATCAATACTAGAATATCTACTTACTAATGCACCAGCAGAGGCTGGAAAAACTGAATTAGAGAAAGTTGAGAATGGAAACATTGTACGCGACGATAAAACAGGTCCAGTAGAAATTGGCTGCGACTCAGAAGATAAGGTTCTCTATAAAAAGTCCCTTTACACATAAATTGAAAAAGTAGCGTCGTGTGATAAGACTACAGAAACAAAGAAAGATACTTTTATTTCAAGGACTGGAAACTAAAAGTAAAAGAAAGAGAAGAGAAGAAAAAGAAACTTGAGAAAGCAAACGAAGCAGAATGATAAAATATTGAATCAAAGAAAACGAAAATAAAAAATATATAACGTTGCGCTTAATTTCATGATCAAATAGCACTTCGTCAATTTCAAAATGCTGAGCGAAGCTTAAATGAGTTTAGTTCACTGATGAAAGCGTTCTTGCGTTACAAGGGAGTTCCAATTCCGGATATTGTACAACCACGTAATGAAGGTCTTTTTTTTTTATGGAAGTACTAGTGGTAAAAATATAGGATGATGAAAGTACAGAAGAAACAGAAAAGAGTGCCGAAGTCGATGAGCAGTCAAAAAAAGGTGGAATGTCAACAAGTTCAAGCGATGTAGACTTATAATAGACTCATCATAATTCACTTTTGTGTTTCGATTTTTCAAGGAAAACAAGTGGCGATAAGAAGGTGAAATCTCGTACAATTGTTTGATATAATAATTTTCACTGCACTTCACAGGTTTAGTGTCCTGTTTTTTATAGTTTCATTCATGCAAAGGACAAGTAAACATACTTATTTCACGTCATATGAAAATCTTCTTCGGTTGAGAGAAGTTTTCTTTTTCTCTCCATAGTTTCATTTTCTGCACATGTGTACTCAAATCTAGTATTTAATGGGTTTTTTAGTTCTGCTTTCACCAGTTCATGTAAAATATCAAACTCTTCTCTGGTAATATGAACATTTAGTTCGAAGTGAATAGCTTTGTGATGATTTCGAAGATATTCGTAATACTTTGAAGAACCCGTTCTAACGTAATTCTTATTAACTCCAATTTGTGGAATTCCTCTTCCGCATTTTAAAGTAATCTCTCTGGATAATTCTGCGTTGCTTTTTTGAAGGGATGCATTACTTGCATGTTGCCAAGAAATGTTTGCTTGAAGTTGCATCTAAACTAGCAGCTTTCTTAGAAATGAAAGCATAGCAGTTTCTATCTCGTCTTCACGATCCATGTTTAGGTTTTTTGTGTTTTATTTGATGAACATGGTCAGTTATCACACGAAAAGGACTTGAATATAACCATAGCTCAATATTGTGCTGTTGAAAGTCTATTTTTATAATATTTTTAAAGGATAGACTTTTACTTGCAGATTTTCCCTGTACTGCATACATTCAACCGAAGCACCCATGACAAAACAATCGGAGATTTTTCAATAAAACTCTAGGATCGCAGCAACTAATACATGGGTTTAAGAGATCTGGAAAATTCTGTAAAGCAATAAGATACCTTAAGTTTTCTCATAATCACGTACAGGACTTCTGTATCCCCTACATAAATCCCCGTAATTAAATAACTCTAAAAGTCCCTGAATAATTATTAAAAAAAATAACAGTGGAATGTTTCTGAATAAACTACATAAAGAACTAGAAAAAATGAAAACAATACAAAACCTCTTATCGAAAACAATGCATTAAATAGTCTAAAGAAAAAATTGAAATAACTGTAGTTATGAAGAAGATTTTAAGTCTTAATAGAAAATAATAAGAAATTCCTCACAAATTTTCTTAAAGAAAGGAAACAGAAAAAGGAAAAAAAGCCAATGGAGAAAATTAAAATAATAGTAATGTATTTTACAGTTTTAAATCAAAACCAGAAAAATTGAATATCACTTAGTATTTATTTTTTAGATCAATCTTAAGGCAATGTGTAAGGGTTAAAATGACAAATAAAAGTGAAATGAACAGAATTATTTAAAGAAAAGTATATTTATCGTTGCAAAAACCAGAAAAGAAAGAGAATTAAAATTTAGTAAAGAACGATACTACAATTGAAAATACAGACATGTATTTACTACACTTACAATCTGGATAATTAAATTAAGTTTTTAAATACAACAATGGAAGTGGAATATGATTAGTATAAACACCTTAAAAATTATTGTTTTGAAATATGCAGTATAAATTATTCCTGCTATTAAAAATTTGAAGGAATTAGTAGATATAATACCTAGAGATAAGTGAAAGTGGAGCACTATTAAAAGTATGTAATTATTAATAAAATGAAAATACATGTTATTTGTAAAAATTTAAATTGTAGTTATCTTACAGATTGTTAAAAATGTTGAAAACAGTCGTTTAAATACATTTCATGAGTAATATAATAATAAGTATACCGCGAACAGCAACAAGTATAACGCACAGTAATTCTGCTCGCCTTTTCCAAAAAGTACGCAAAATAGTGCAACTGCTCTAAAATGAGTATTACACTAAAAAATGAAGCCTTAAATATTGTAACCAACACCAATGAAGTGGACCATTGTTTCTGATGTACGTGGGTCCCTAAATTTTTATAGAAAATCTGTGATTTCTTTCATTCTGGGAAAACCCCAAGAGATAATAAATCCAGGTGAGGCAAACCATCATCTTTGAAATGAATGCAACATTATCATACAGTATCATGGGATCTAGACTGTACCTATTCCTTCGAGACAAAGATGTTACCAGGCAGGGAGAAATACGTCAATGCAAACTATCCTTTTAAACGTATTGAGGGGCTTCTAAATGATTTCTTGAAGCTCCGGAGCCAGTTGACTTGACTGCCAAAGACCATTTTTTTTGAGAGTCATCATTGTCTTGATTAGTGCTGTAGTATCAAACACAGGGGGGTATTTTTGACTGACTAGTCTGGCATCTCAGTAGTCACTAGTCAAGCCAATTTATGGACTGGTCAGTCACCAGTAGTCGTTTACTAGTCACTTATCATTCAGGCGTTCTTGATGAATCCTTTGTGCTATTTACTGCACTGTACGCTTCAAAGACGCTGCTAAAGGGCACAAAAGACCCTTTTGAGGAACGTTTATGTCATTCATATGCATTTTGACGTACCCACGTATAATTTCAGTCATTTCAAGCGTGCTACTCATCATCGACTGCCTTTGACGGCCCTCCGACCGCCCGAGGTTGCTAAAAAGGCGCTTGGCGCTGGCAGATGACGCTTGGGATGACAAAAGTGCCCGAGCCACTTTGTTGAATGCCAAGGGACTCGTGTAGGTGAAAGTCTCATTCATCGTTTTCCAGAACTTCATTGCTTGGTCTGGCTCTTTGTGGTCAGAAGTACGACGTTCCGCGCGCATATTTTCGTGGAATAGTGCAAATATGGACGCGAGTGTCGCCCACGAAAATGGACCTGCATCACGCAGTTCGACTGCCTCACGTGAAATTTCACTATAGAGTTGGGTAATGTACTGGTTTTCGTTGGCATCAGTAATCTCGAGCCACTCGAATTCACACTCGTTGATGTCAATCAATGCCGCTAGGTGGAACAAAACAACACGAAGAGGACCCCGTAACTTAGGTGACGGGCTTTTGCAATCCTCAGGCTTCCATGAGATTACTGCGGAACTAAAATGTCTCCAAATCGAACCAAGACGGGTTTCCACGTTTTCTACGAGCATCAAGGCTAGTTCTCTGGCAGGTCGTTTGTGAAGTCGCTCCGTGCGAATTTTCTCTCTCTCTTCGCAATATTCTGCTCTGCTCTTCAAAGATGCAAATGAAGTAGGTTCATTAGATGCTGAAGCAAATTCCGTGACTGGAACAGCAGAAGATGTGTTCTCATACTGGGGTGATGTATTGTGCTGCATGTTTCCGCCCATGATGCGCAGCATTTTGTAGAGCTCTCGAAGAAGCCGGGGTGCTCTAGAAATCGTCACCTTTCTATCAGCCTCCAGTTGGCGTGCGACTCTTCTGAACTCCGCGAGAACCTTAATACTGCAAGCGTGTTCTTCTCTTCCGCATTAAGCATCGGAACCGCATTACTGTCTATGCCCATTTCGTTCGCGACAGCAGAGATGTGGTCCATGTCTGTGAATTAAGTAAGCATGGCCCCAAGTCTAGAATTCCAACGCGTCTGTATATCATTC
This sequence comes from Herpochondria borealis, assembly GCA_032274145.1. NCBI lineage: Eukaryota > Rhodophyta > Florideophyceae > Ceramiales > Ceramiaceae > Herpochondria > Herpochondria borealis. Next base: position 10,779 of record JAVCKV010083779.1, on the reverse strand, counting down.
CGAAGGAGATGAAAGCGGTCATTAGTAACTCCTGCCTTTTTCTGCCTCTGGAGGAAGCTCAAATTGTCTTTCGGATGGTATTTGAAGTATGAAGTTACCTTGTTGATATGGTTCATGTACGACTGCCACGGAGAAGTCGTGGTAAAGACATCTTTAACGCAAAGTGCTAAGGTGTGTACGACGCATCTAACTGAACCCACATGATTAGTCAGAAGATCACACGCCAGAGCGACTGCTGGCTCATTGTTGCTCGTAGTTGTATGAATCCGTATTTTGTCTGAGCCGACGACAATGCTGTAATTGAGGACCTCTGTCACGATCGCACGGAGTTGCTCTGCAGACTTTGAGGCACTTTCGGTGTTTAGCATGCATATTGTAATTCACTTCAAACGCCAGCAAGCGTCAATGAAATTCCACGTCACGCCTGGGATTGGAGTACCTAGAGCGGCGCTCCAGCCATCCAAGGTCAGGTTTCCGACCAGAGCGGACTCACATTCCTCTCGGAGGAATTGGCACACAGCACTGTACACTACGTGCAGGTGTGACTGAATGAATTCTTCAGTACTGAACTGTGCACGACCACCCAATATATCAACGAACCCTTGTGTGATTGGTGTTGCAGCACGCTTCAAAGGCGTTTCGGTCACACAAGCGTACATCACGAACGCGACGGCTTGCATAGTCTTCACCGGTACGTTTGCACAGTCGAATGGAGAGGATCGAGCGACCTTGGTACATGGTCCACCGGAATTGGGGGTTAAGAAGGAGTGAATTGGTTTCGTCGCGTTCTTCGAACGTCTTTTTTCTCGCGCCTCCCTGACAACTCTTTTGATAACTGCCTCTGTGGCGTTCTCAGAGTTTTTGGGAACCAAAATGTCGTGTGTTTCTTTGTGTACGGATGAGTAATGTGATTTGATGTTACTGGAGGATAAGTTTTCATTTGAGCTCAGTATCGCGTCACCGACGCTGCATTGGAGCTTCGTGCTGTCTCCATCGACCGAAGCGGCAACAACAGTTGTCCAAATGGATGTATTTGTACGAGTTCCCGGGTTAAGTGCTCGGGATCGACGCTTGTTCTGCTGGGATTTTTGGGCGGCGACTAGCTCTTGCACAGTGTTTGCCTCGTCATCAGATGAATAAAAGGCGTTAATCGTAGGGGGCGCTTCTGAAGGCGTTTTGCGCTTTGGCATGTCGAAGTGGTACCGCAATGAAGTGCGGAGAATTCACGACGTCGAGTGTGATATTCAGGGTACTAACATACGGATCGGCCTTTATCGCCGGCGGTCGTCTCTAGCTGACAGGCTACGAAGTCGCTATACGTGGAATACTACGACTTCAGACGGCTTTCCGTATGGTTATTGGTTGAAACGTGCTACCCAGGAACTTTGAATTATTTTATTTCACGAGCTGTCTAAATTCCATTCAATTTTTCACTAACACTATTTTATGTCGTTAAATGTCACTTAAAACTGTCACCGAATGGAAAAATTTCTAAATGACTAGTTTGACTTGACTACTGATAGTTTTGACTAGTCAGTCAATAATGTGTGAAAAATGAGACTAGTCAGTCAGTCAAAAATACTGGCCTGGTTTTTAGGGAAAAATTGCGGGCGAAGTACGTAGATTTTCATTTATCCATGTTTCAACCCTTAAGACCGAAAATCGCGTCTCATCATCCGCAAAGACTGCCACGTGGGATCCAGGCATGAAACATAAAACACTACATGTTTTGTACAACTATGATAATTTCGACTTTTCTATCGAAGGAGCTGCGTCCCCTCCAATAGCTGTGTGGGTACAGTCGGCGAAACTTTTCTTGCTCATAAGCATATATTTAGACAGGATTCTGCATCGGATGATTTCGCTTGACAAATTCACTAAGCGTAGAAAACACCCCTTGGTTCGTTCCATATTCCATACAAGCAACGGAGAGTGATAGTCTCCCTGCATTCCTGTGAATCAAATGATGTATCTCGTGGATTCCGCGACAAAAATCCTTGGGTAAGGAATTCAAATCTAGCGCTTAGCTTCATGCTGTACCTTCTATCTATGTAAGGACACCTTTAGACTTGAAATATGGAAATATTTTGCTTTAATACGTGTTTTGCCTTCATGAGCAAGTCCAAATGCCGTACCCGTTACGATAGAATTTTAGACCTCCTCGCCGCTTCGGGATGGAGGACGACAGAGCCTCCCTCCCCTCTCGTCACACGATTAAAGTTGTTAAATGTGGAAATCTCCAACTCCAATGTAGAAAACCAACGATTCCTAGCAAGTTGGTGCGTAGTGTAGAATACCTACTTTGGCTTCGAGCGACTAAAGTGCCTCCCGACCCAAGTTTGCGTACAATGGGGCCCTCTTCTGCCCCTAATCCGCCTTTCCCCTTGCTTGACGAGCCTCGTATTAAGCCGTATACCTCAGTCCGGCTGGCTGCATCTCATATCCCTGATGAGATTCAGCGTGCTGGCCGAGCAGATACTGAAGAAGAAATAGTTTAATAAAAAACCTACCGTGACCGTTTCCGCTCAATGGTTTTTAATATATAAATATTGGTGCATCAAAGGATCCTCCACTATCTTCATCTGCTTCAAAAGGAAGCGATGGAGCCAAAAACGTTTAATTAGTGGAAAAGCTGTAGATCTAGCCTCGAAGAATATCAAAAGAGCCACAATGCGTATCAGTGTGGGCCAGAGGGAACTTCTATAACTTTGAAACATTGCGTTAGTGGCGCGGAGGCAATTATTCGAGAAATCTACATGGAAGGAGAAACTTCAGAGTCGCCTGAAAAAAATCCTGCATTGGCTGCCGAAATATCAGCACAACCGTTTCAAGCCCCCTACTGAGATGGAGCTTGAAAGGGAAATCATAGAAAAAATACTCGAATACGCCGAGAAGCTAATTTAACATACAATTATTTCTTTCGATGACCGGATGAAACTTACAAGTACTTCTGAACTAGGGTATTTCTCAAACTCTCTGGACAGTAAATAACTTGCCGTACAGAGACGGCTTCAGTTTTCCCTAAGTAGATCTCAATTTACTTCCTTTGGGCATTTTTAAAAGCTCGAAATTCACTCAGAGACGTGCGTGAGTACTGTAGTATCAAGCACACCAACAAATGCGAATGTGTACCAGATAGTGCTAGTGTAGTACTGTAGCTCGTTTAGGTAACAGGTGATCCCGTGAAAGGGGCTTGGTTGTCTTTCGATCTGCACCTGCAGTAGGTACGGGACTCAGGTACGGTGTAAGGATACCTGGAACACTGCGGAGAGTCTAAAGAGAACGCAGAGCGCTCTGTTAGGTATCAAGGAGAATCAGCACACAAGCTGGTGATAAGATGGGAAGGAGGGAGAGTAGTAGAGAGGGGGCGGTCGCGCTCTCTGGCGACCCGGGCAGGGTTTAGACGCGCTCCGGGCGTCTAGGGGTAGAGAACTCGTCGCACACGCGGCGACGAGGGGAAGTAGAGTGGGACGCCGCGATACAGCTCGCAAATCACGCTGGGAGCAAAGGAGGGTGCACATAACTGGTGCGGGACAGGAGAAGGGGGTAACTCCGGGACGCGGCGTTACAGAACGCGTAGGGAACCGCTCCTAAGGGAGGGGAGTCTCACTCACTGGGGACTGGGACGGGAGGACAAAGAGTCGGTTAGACAACGCGCACTCGCGTTGTTGAGATGGTCCAAGGGTTAGGTTATGCACCTTACTAGACACAACTGAGAGCAACGGAGTACGGCTGGAGCTTGATAGATCCGGGGCGCGGCGCTTCAGCTCTCGCAGGGAAGAGCTCCAGAGAAGGTTGTCGTTTATTCAGATGGTCCCGATGAGACGCGAAAGAGCTCCTAAATACTAAAGCATAACGTGAAACACGTGTAGTCTAACCTATATAATAGTCTTCGTAGTACAGTACTAACACCACAGGGTTGTGATAAGAAGTAGAATACGTAGCATTAGGGAAGCTACAGTATACTATAGTCAGAGAGCTACACAGTAGTTCTTGATTATGGGTGAGAAGGGAGACGCGATTAGCCGAAGGGTGTGAACTGGAGAATAATCCGAATTAAATAGAGGTTTAATTCAAAACAATCCAATTCAGCCCTTTTAGCTTACTTGCTGTCTCAGATGGAGTCGTAAGGTAGTATGTATTATACTACAAGGAGTTTTAAGCCCCGGTTGATGAGCTCGAGACGAGTATCAAACGGGGGATAATTTTCCCAAGCACGTCCCTGAGCGGCTTGTTTCCACTAACCCGCCGCAAACGGGCAGATAATACCGGTATGCTTCCACCGCCAGTCGACAGGCATACCACAGCAGGGCTAAATCCGCCACTAGCTGATACGGACCCTTTAACTTCTGTCGGTCCCGTAGCAGTAGTTAATAACTCCTCACTGGTGTAAAAACAATTTTTTTTCACTAGTGCAGGGAGATAAAAAGAACATTGTAATTCCGATTTAAATTCCTTTTTGATGGAAATTACTAAATATTAAAATAATTTTAATTCTTCTAAAAATAAGAAAAAATCAGATGAGGGGTCCTGGATAAATTCTCCCCCTGGAACAGATTCGTCTGCTTATGAAGATTCACACGAACTGCCCGTTTCATAGTGGCAGACTACACGAGGACCGCGTTATTGAGGAATTATTCTCGTCCCTAACGACTCCCGTTTTTCGAGATTAATAAATTATAGACGATACTGTCTTGTAGATACCTGTACTAACACGTCTTAGGGTAATAACTCTTCTAATAAATCCGGCCATAATTTACGAAAACTTTCATCGACCTTGGCCATACATAAGTTTGACGTGACTATCCCGTTAGATATAATAAATTATTTAGTTGAAGTTAAGAAAAACGTTAACTTAAATAATATTCCGAAAGGACCCGCCTTCCTTTTTTACATGTGCTTCTCCAAGAAGAAGCTACAGACGAGTACTTATCTCACCTCAAGCTAGGTGAGAGTGCACTCGAGGGTATAACGTGCTGGTCTGAAGCATTACAGTTTTTTATTTGAACGTTCCGCTAAAAAAATCTTAACTAGAGCTCTTGACTCGTAATACAGTGTTCAACAAAAATCCCACGAGGACGAGAAAAATAATTTTATAGGCTACGGGATTGTTTCCAAGCCTGTAGAAAAGTATTTTATACAAAGAAGGTAATAACTCATTTCTATATAATGATTGCTACCTGGCGTGCAACCTTCTGTTTTACGAGCATGAGACGTCACCATTTACGAAAATGTGTGACACCATCTGGACTGAAATTTATGCAGGGGACAACTACCGGGCCAAAAGGTTAGTGACCGTGTCTAGTACCCCAGCTATTATAATCACATGACATACCAGAGTCCGCCCTGATAGGCATTCACCATCTTCTTACGCTGTTCTGGCGATAGGACTACAATATAAGGGTCCGTCTCACTACTTCTCATGGGGTGAGACAGACTCTGAATTAGTTGAAGAAAAAGAAGTACCGGGTACAAGTACCCAGTACACATACCCGGATACCGTGTCAGTCCCGTCTACCCCACCAGCTTCTGAATCTTTACATGTTACTATCCATCACTATAAAAAATTTCTAACAGACACGCAGACGCTACAAAGCTTGCTAATAACAGACTGGATGGCAGGTACCTGATAATCCGCCTCCGGCTGGTACTGTAATAGTTTACACCTGCTACGAGGTGGGATATTGTATTAGTGACTGTCCTCACTCATGGCCCACTCCAGGGAATAGAGGTAATCAACAGCTATTCGATTTAGTTTCAGAAAAATGGCTTCAAATGAAGCCAGGTTGGCACCTCTTACTAATTTCTATCGGCAGATAGCCGAAAAGTAATAACAATGCTAAACATTTTAGGACGGCTACATCAGTGTCTCTCGCTGAAAAGACACTTCTACAAAAAGGAGACGGAGAGACAACTTGAGGTTGAATTTCCGCCTGTAGGCGTCCGTATTAATACAGCGTCCCAATCAGATATTGAAGCCTCTTGTTTTCATAGAGTCACATCCGTAAGGCATGACAGCGTCTCAGACTTACAATTACTAACTATCAGATCTGGTATGGTTATTGTCTGCTTTTAATAACAAGATAGACGCCTCCATAGGCAGTGACTCTACAAACCTTGCTCAATACGTATGTATGTTTTTATACAGTTCGTAATATAATCCACAAGAATATATATATTTTAACAAGAGGTTTTAGATTATCTTCATACCAAAAACTGGGTTGTGAACCTAGCGTCAGATAGAAAGCATCCACTTCATTTTTTAGGTATAGAATTTCATTTCTTAGAATTAAATGACTACAGAAGTCGCCAAACATTCGCAGTAGTTAGCGAATTATCTACTGACTTTCTACTTGTAATAAACTTTAAAGATCGACACTTAAAGAATATATGGGTAAGAAAATGTCTCTTCGTACTTCGGGACGGCAACTATTTTGCCGGTACAGCTATGTCCATCTCGCCGACTAACCCGGGATGCAGGTGAGCCTAAATCAATACCAAAGGCTAAATCAGAGCCATGATACGTACAAATTTCTAAAATGCGGAGCCTACACGCTCTGTCTAAGAAATTTGTGTAGGTAACCGTAAATGAGTCTGGTAATTTCCTCCTGGAAAGCACTTAAAACATTTGCGGTACGTACAACTGTAGTATTTTCAACGGCGTAGCCGTTGTTAAAGAAACTAAGGATTTTTATATTAAAGTAGCTAACTTATCACTTCAAGAGGTGGTACTCAGCAAGAACCAGATCATGCGCACTGAAAAACTTGCAATTTTTATCGGGTTAGTATTTTCTAATATTTTTCACACCTCCACAGGCGACGAAAATTATTTAGAAAATCTACACACGGGTAAACGTTTTTTTATTAAAAAAGATTGCATAATTCTGCTGAACGCGTCCCAAAGACAGTTGATCCTTATCTAATTGAACATTTTAAAGGCCGTCCATGCGACGATGCATGCAGAAATGTTCCAGGGGGCATTGTAAAGGATTCAACGTCTTTAGGGGACGGGAAAATAATACTATTTATAATACTATTACTATAACTATTGCAAGTCAACAATCGGAGATCACTTTCGATGGTACACATGAACACACTGAGGAATCTCTGTTTGATTTTAAAAAACCTGCAGAGAAACTCTTCCTATTCTCCCTTATCCAAGTAAAGTAATGGAGAAAATTCCCTCAGAACCAGTTGTTGATGGGGAATCTTACACAGAGGGTCAACATTTTACAGTAGATATTGTTGACATCAATCGTTTAACTTCTGATTAACAGAAGCAGATTAGAATTATGTTAAAGTCTTTTGAATCTATGTGGTCAGGAGACTTAGGTATACTCACGGCAGAAAAACACAGGATCGATATATATCCTGATGCTCGGCCTTTTATTAGTCATCAATAGAGGGTTGGTTTAAAGGGTCGCGAGATCCAACGCTACGAAGTTCAACGACAACTAAAACAATGTGTCTTTGAAGCTTCTATGAGCGAGTAGGTATCACTATTCCTACTATCTCCTAAACACGACGGTACGAAACGCTTCTTCGTTGACCATCGCCGCTTAAATAAAAAAGTTGTAAAAGACATTTATCCGCTACTTAAAATGGACGAGTGTCTCGACTCTCTAAGAGAGGCCGTCTACTTTTTTATACCAGATGCTAATTTCGGCTACTGGAATATTAATCTCCGAGAGAATGACAGACCCAAAACAGCTTTCGTCTGCCACAAAGGTTGTTTTTTATATAAAAAACACCGTTTGGGTTATACAACGCTCCAGCGAGATTCCCACGAACACTAGATATTTTTCTTAATAATTTTTGATGGAAGAATTTCTAGTCTACCTAGATGATGTTATAATCTTTTCTAAAACATTTAAAGAGAACCTGGGGCAGGTAGAGAAAAGTCTACACGGTCTCAATAACGCAGGGTTCTCTATAGAAATAAAGAAATGTGACTTACTTAAAAACCAAGAGGACTATCTGGGCCACGTAGTAATGCCAGGAAACCTGGCAGTACCTCAAAAAGCCATTGAGGTTGTTAGGTATTTTAAAATATCTGAGACTCAAAGAAAATCAAGTCCTTTCTAGGACTTTGTAATATGCACAGAGGCTTTGTACCGAAAATTTCTCGCAGTGTATCTCCGCTTAATGCGTTGCTAAACGAGGAAAAAATAAAATTTCTATCCTTTAACCAGGAGGAAATGAATGCTTTTAGTAAGCTGAATGAGGCATTACTATCAACTCCTCTATTATCTTTGCCTGCACACAAAAAACTATTTTGAGAATAGTTTTGATTGTTGGAGATACCAAAAAGAACGCAGCGACGGCTAGCTGACCGTCGATTTCGCGATATTGGGTTCATCCGCCTTTTGATAGAGACGGACGCTGGCAGTGAGAGGAGTCTTTTAATATTCTGAGAGAAGATAGGGAAAATTGGGCATGCGAGGAAGTAGCGTTCAGCCTAAATAATGATCACATCTGCAAAACAATGTTCTTGTCCCCATCCACTTGTTTTTGTCGAGTATCTCAATAAAAACTGGTCAGTTTTAAAACTAATTGTGGACGTTGATCGAAAATATGTTGCACTTTAGCCGCAGTTGAACGTTTTGGCGGATCGGAGAACTGTTTAATGAAATTTAAATTTTGTGATGTTTCTGATGTGTTTGTGGCCCTTCGTTTCCAGGAACGTGATTCAATACCATGAAAATGTCACATACGACGACACGCGCTCGAACTTTCAGTGTTTAGTGGCTTTGGGTAAAGGCGAATTTGGCAAGGGCTGTAGAACCATTTAAAAAGCTTCAAATCGTGATCCGAAGACAGGTGGTTCATTCCGATCTCGGCAATGAGAACATTAAAAACGGAATCTTTTTGTCTTTCAAGCCAGTATGCGGAGTTTCTACCGTAGAGGAGGATTTTGTGAATTACTTTTTCTGTGTACCACTGGATATGGTCGCCGTAGGGTACTACAAGGCTCGATGCAGTGTGCTTGTCGCGTTTTTTGCGTCCCGAATATTAGGTATGGTCCTTGCATGAGGCTGGGAAGTCGAAATGGACGAATGCTTGGAAGTCTAACGCGTTAATGAAGCATCCAAACGCGCACGCTGAAACCACTTTGCAAGTCTAATTCGCTTGCTCTCTTTCCGCGGATTTGTCTATCAAGTGGCTGAGGACCTGCACTATCATCTCGAAGTAAAACTGCGAGTGGAAAAGGAGTTGGGATCTAGATTTGTTACTGTGCGTGTTATCATACACTTGTTTGAGACTTGTCGAAAAAAATTAGTTATTATTTGACGGTGCTCGCATATATGGTTCAGCGCGTCAGTAAATACTATTTTATGAATAGGCCAGCGGTAGGAATGGTTTGGAGGCATGATCCACATCCGGATGACATATTTGCGAGCATTGCCGAGGCTGGCTGAGGCGACTTTTTTCGGTTCGAAGCTGGGCGGGAATGTTGTGGGGAGCCCAAAGATTGGGCGTGAGAAACTGAGCCAGCAGGTTTACTATTGAAGGTTTTTTAGCTTTTCGCTATACAACGCCTTATGAAGGGTCAATTGGGCCACTTCGAAAAAGAACGCATAGATTACATCGCAATTTCCGAGGTTTTAAGAGGATGATAAGATAGATCATGTTGCTCGTGTGCTCTCCGCGGATTATGAGCAGACTCGAAAAGGCCGAGGATTGCGTTTGAAGCCCCATACGCGATTATTTCGTTACCGTCGTGCTGCTGCGAGTTATGTCTGAACTCGTCTTTGCATTACGCAGGATATTAGTCGAGATATTCTTGTAATTCGAAAAGTGGGATAGGGAGTATGCTGATCTTGGTGCTATTCTCTTGGAGCCCTAGGGTTGCGATGAGTAAGATGAGCTTCTTGAAAAGCTCGGTCGGGGGATGAAGAGGCCGTCTTGCCTTTCTTTCTCGGCATGTCGCAGCAACTTTTAAACTCTTGGCGAGCCAAACCACAGGCCTTTTCGTTTGAACTTTTCTTGCAGTTCACGGCGCAGTGTTCCAAAGGTTTGGCTACTGTTTAGCCTTAATGCCGTGGTCTCTTCAATAATTGTGACGCGGCTTGGGCTGTTGCAGCAGCTTTTTGGATTTTCTCTGGTACTTTCACGGCGGCTCGAGGTTTGTTGAATTTTGAATGTTTTCGTGTTTAGGAGTTTGATGTAATCGATGAGGTTTTTATGGATTATAAAGATGCGGCCATAGAAGGAATAATTCTTGCGAAGATGACTGCGCAAGACTATGATTGATGATTCTATAATTTATTCTTGCTCATTACCCGTGCAGAAAAAAGCGCGAGACGATTACTGATGATTGATATTTGATTCTACCCATTGCGGAATACGAGGGTAAATTATTAGAGAAACGTATAATTCATTAAGGCATGACTTTTACTTCGTCAACAGCCTGATAAATTAGTCTGCTCCAGAAACCTAAAATATGAGTTGCGAACGAAAGAGGTAAAACGCTTCATGCCAAGGAAAACAGTTGCGGCAATTTCAAACCAGACCATACTCTCAAAGAATCTTAGTGGAGGCCTACATACCGAAATCCACGAAATCTGTCAGGCTCACATGGCGGACCACTCCAACAAGATTCTACAAGCTATTGTGCGATACGCTCAGTTGAACAATAAGGTCTTTAACAACGGCTAGAATTCTAATATACATAGAAATTATACCTACGAGCGTGACAAAGAAAGACTCGAAAAGCTTGGCTTAAGAGACTCGCGGGACCGGTAGAACGGCCATACTTCTGGCCAGTCCTGTTAAAGC
>JAVCKV010083668.1:0-18324 GCA_032274145.1 Herpochondria borealis | reverse complement strand
AAACATTGCCACTTAAAGCGCTGTTGACGCCAATCAGAAAGAACCACGAACTTCGGACGATAGTCGAAGGCGGGGAACATCTTGGTATCTCAGGGACGGTTAATTGAGGCGTCCTTTGGTGCCTGCCCGTTTTCGCAGCCCCTTATCACACTGTTGGCCATGAAAAATATGGGCGACCGAAACCAGGCGCCTCGCATCGCCTGTCACACGTTAATACCCGTCGCCGTCGATGAACGGAGAGGACTTTGGACTGAAAGATGTACTGAGAACTCGTACTTCTCTACGATTGGATTCAAGAGCGTCAGGACTTACCGCTACTTTGGTCATGCCAGGCGCCTTCGACGCTTATTGTACGCGGCTCTCCGGCTCTCGGTTGACAGACCGATCGGGGTCGTATGTGCTTTACGAAAACTACCACTGATCCTCAACAGGCGCCTCTAGGCGCCTTTTCAGGAGTTTGCAGACAGTTGGGGTCATACAGAGCGACTCATATGTTGCGCCTAATGCAGGTTGCACGTGGACAGACGGCGCATGGACGGCGCCAAATTGAATTGGGGCCGTTTAGTATGGCACAAAGGGGCCCGCTCACCGAACGGCGGCAACCCCATACACGTGTGCGCCACCCACGGAGCACGAAATACCGCCACCACTCCGCCACTCAGTCAATCTGTGACAAATGTGGAAACAGTTGGAAATAGATCGTAGGTGGGCCACTTCGCCGCCAATTTTCCACTGCTGGGTGCCACAGAAACTAGCTGGTTGCGCTAGTTGTATAGACTGATGGTTGTTGCCGTCATATTTTTGGCCTACAGTTAGTGCCCATTACATTGTTGAGCGTTTCTATACTATGGAAACGGGCGCTATAGAAGGGAACTGAAATTATTTGAGGTACTCTGTGTAGTTTGTTTTAGGGATTTTGACCTTGGGCTGTTTTTGGCTACTCAAGAGCTGCCCCGGCAGCTATATAAGCGGCTTGGGCGGCTCCAGGATTGGGAAGGAACGGATTGAAGCTTGATAGAAAGATACTACCCCCAATTTATGCCTTTTACCGTCTCACTTCTTCTCTTTACTCTTCTTTTCCTTCCATTGTACTCTCTTGTGGGGTTGTTGCCAGCTCCTCTGAGTGGACCCGAAAAATGCTTGACGGCGACACCCCGTCCAGGCACACGTGTACTGCCGTCCCCGTTTTGCGTCTGCAGCTCCCCTGCTTTTCGCTTTGCCAAGTTTTCACCTTGTGTGCACGCGACGGGAGTGAGCCACCACGCTGCACCACACAAAAAATACGACGCCTATGAAGTCCTGTTCAAGAGAAACTCTCACACACCTGTTGAATTGCTTCTCTTATAGCAAGAACTAAGCGGCGAGTTTCTCCTTTACCATGCTTTGTGAATCTTCAACACAAGAAAAGGAACTTTTAACCTTCAAAAAGACACCGCAAGTCACAATACGCCAAAGCAAGATGTACTCACCCGCTTTTGGCAGTCGTCCAAAGAGTGTGTCATTAGCGATGCTTCTATCGCAGCCATTCATGAACTTAGCCCATATTCCTTTCTATACAATGCAAAAGGTCTCACGGAGCTAGCAAAGATGTTTTCACCCTGGGTACAGACTACCCACCGGTAGCACAAATAGACTCCCATGCTTTTCTACCAATCAGTCCATATGTTAGAGTTGGTTTCGTTTCTTGTGCTAAGAATCTGCGTTACCAAGTGAGAAACAGCTCGATTGTCGCATTCTTGGACTGTATCCGTGCGGTGAAATCGCATGGCTTGAAGCAGTATTTGACAGGAAAAACTTAGTACGACTTTGTCGTACAATTCGTGTCATTTAGAAAGCCTCATCCTTTCACTGTTTATAGAGACACTAGTCTGCGCTCGCAGCTCATTCTACTCCGCCAACACGAGGCTGCAGAATCTGCAGATGAAATTAAAGAACTCTAGATAGTGCTAATGCACCCGTTTAATATTAGCTTCAACCCAATGATGCAGAAATCTTGCCTCGTCACAGACTGGGCTAAAAATCTCCGTTCTAAATTTCACAGGTCTGCATCTCCTGCACGCCAGCCGCTGGACTAGAGTTCGTTTGGAGGCATTAGCCACCGTCTCAACACAGTCATAAGCCGTTTCATTGACTCTTAAGTGAAGAACGAAGCTTCTATAGCACTGGACATCACGTATGGCAAAAATATCGTGCGCATCGCCGAATAGAGGGGTTGGAATCGATTTCTTCCCGAAGCTATGACCCTGCGTTTGAAACACAGTTCGGGATCATACACGAAATGGTAACCAACTTTTTGAAGTGCTACGATGAGGAACAGAAAACCATCGCATCGCACGGCATTTTGCGATATATAGAAAGCTTCGCGAAGCTTAACAGCCTCGATAACCGTAATGGCATTACGCAACTTCCCGCTCTTGCCTCTATTGTAGTTTTTTGCCAATGGTCGCGAAGTTCAGACTCTTTCGTAGACAAGCGTCAAGCCGACGAGTCAACTCATGATCGCTCAGATACATACCCTGTCAAAAAACTCTTATTTAAATTATTTAAATAATCCCACAAAAAATAATTTGTTTTCGACATGTCTGCAAAATAATAAATAAATCTGCAGATGCGAGAAAGAGATTAAATAATTATAACTCTGGAATTATTTATAATTATTTTTCGAGGCCTTCAATGCTATTATGAGATAAAGAATATGATTCCAAAATCTTAACAGTGATGTGCACTTGACAGGAAACAATGATCAAGATAAAACTGCACTCTCAATAGTGCTTCATTCTGTGTGCTCACCGGCGGCGGAGAATGCGCGCTTTATTCTATACTAACCGGCGTCGGCGAAGTTTCTAATGTACTAGCTCCAAACTATAAACATACTTTAATATGCCTTTAACTACGTGTTTGAGATCCAAACATTCTTATACGATCTTTCCAATCGCAATCCCCACCTTCCTTGAAATAGGCCTCCATCCAAAAGGGACAACATAGAGATTTTGAATTTCTTCTTCACACGTCCCTCAGCTTCCTCCAGTATTTGGAAATGCAACCGCGGAATAAAAAGGACTCAATAAGGTTCTGGATACTCCAATATCTTTCAACAATTGGAGGGGAAGCACTCACGAGCTTCGTGTTTCTCGTCTCAGCCCGCGTCCAAAAGAACAGGCAAATATTCGTTCATTACTCTACTCTCCTACGGTAGTTTACCAGAAAATTTCAGAATGTATACGGCGCTGAAGCCTAAAATGCGAAATGATACGAGATGGAGCTCAACATACACCATTTTGGAGAGGCATAAAGAGCTTCGGGAGAATTATAGCTCCCTTGACAGCGAATAAATGGATGCACTTCTCCCAAACCAAGCCCATGAACGCAAGCTTACATCGCTTTTGGGTTCTCTGAAGCAATTGGACGAAGTTACCAAGAAACTGCAGAGATCCGATGCAAGTGTTCGCAGCGCGCGAGCATATTTCGAAACTGTGCTTGGGGAATTTCCAGGCCTCGCAGTCCGCCAGGATTCCGACGCTCGCATCGTCCATGACGCCCATTTTGAGGCTTGTGTTCTTAAAATTCAAGAGAATCAGGAGGATCTTCTCATCATTGAGTAAATTCAGGCTGTTGCATTCCTTCTGCTGCCCGGGAGCACAGGAGACGAGTCAGCTAGAAAAGATAATACCTCAATAATTGAGCGTGCGGCGAAACGTTTTCAGACTAGTGGTTTGTCGAATGTATCATCCTATCTTGGCACCCGGTTTCTAATTCCAACTTCAAACATTTGTGAGAGAATTTTCTCCATTTTTGGGCATGCTCTTACTAATCGCCGCAAGAGAATCTTGCCCTCAAACCTAGAGGCCCAACTCTATTTGTCTATGAACAGAGAGATGTGGGGATAGAAGATGTCAAATCTATTGTCCATCAATAAAAATTAGAGTTCATACCACTCTCACTAGCCTCCAGCCTAAAGAATAATTGAAGTTGTTCTCATTTTCAAAAATAATTCTTTTGTGTAAGATTCCCCGGGAAATTATTTTATATTTTTAAAACTACTTAATAAGTTATTCTTGAATCATAAATATTTATTATTTATTTATTCGTAAGTCACTCATACTTAAAAAATTTATTTCTTCAAACCCAATATTTTAATAACTTATTTCTGAAAAATTCCAAAAAATTAATGTAGATTAATTATTTGATACGGTATGATTCCTCGTTTCGAGCACGTGGAGCTGAACCTGAATTATCTTAGATTTGTGTTTCCTCTAACTCAAAACATGAATGCACCGCCCTCTCACAATACCAAACAGCACGCTGAAGCAAATCAGCAAAATTCCACTGCACGATCTTTTCTCAGCTGCCTTAATAATTCATTCGGGAATGTGTTCTATAGTCAAGTTTATTTGATGAGCTAGAGAGGATTCATCTCTGCATTCGTGATCAGCAACTTATTCGTCGTATGATGGCCACCATCACTGCCTCGGATATACAGACTCCCACGTCAGAACGTCACGTACAAATCTCTAGTCACAATGCTCTCCCGGATGGTGGATTCGTAGACAATATTTCAATGTTGGCGATTTCAACAATTGCGGCAGCAAAGTGATGATCTTGCTCACTAGATGGTCTTCGTGTTCACGGACAGAGTTAGAAATTCGTATAAGAGTAGCGAAGATAACGACGGCCTTACGTCCTTCGCTTCTGGGTGGACCACATGTATTTGTTCCCTACCTTTTCCAAAGTTGCTCTTCGCATACTGGCAATCCCACCGTCGCCTGTCGTTAGTGAACGTGTCTTTTGGTATTGTTAACCATGTTGTACTCCCCAGCGTAACCGTATCGATTCATCTGTGTTACAGGAAACGTGTCATCATGCCCTTTGACTGCACGGAGCAGTGCAACTTAAAATTTAATGAACCGTGGAAACGGTACTCCATGATCCGTACCGGACGCGATCCGAACTTGTTTGAAAAATTGATGACGTAACTTGAAAAATGAAAAAAATTAAGAAAACCCTGCTTGTTAAGAGAAATCAGAAATATTGGAAGCCGTGAACCGTCAAGTCTGGATAATTCTGTTACCCGTGTTTTTTTTCCTATCTGAGAGGCGACGCTCAAAAGAAGGATCATATTCGCAAAATATATGTCACGATCAGATTTTTTGGGTCAAACCCACTTGCATCATTATTGAGTTCTGGTTCTCTGCCGTTCCATGCACATTATGGCGAGACGTACATCGCATCATGAGGTAAAAGATTTTACTTTTATTTTTCATCAATGAGTGAGTCTTCCTGTTTATCGTCAGTGCAGCATGTATGAACCATAGCGGCTTTCGCTCTGGCTCACTAATGCTGCACTGAAAAATGGCGTTCATGAGCGTGAGATGAACTCTCTCGGTAATGAATTTATATGCGTTATAGTATGGGGGCGATGTATTGTGCTCGATAGTTTATGTGCTGATGAATTTGCATAATTCTGACGTAAAGAAATATTTTGCGTTATCGCTATAAAGTAGTTTGGGTGGTTTCTTGCGAGTTGTTCTCAATCTTTCGACGAGTTATCTTACTTGGCCGGGTGTCTCATTATTCTTGTTTACAGATAGTGTAAAAACACACTGCGAGCTAATGTCAATGGCCGTGATGAAGTACCGATTTCCATGCCTACTGATTGGCGAAAATGGGCTACAATTCTCGAAGTAAAGTGCTCTTCCCATTTCATGCTCTTGTGTCGTCGGTCTGTGCTGTGCATTTTTCTGCTTTTCTGACGCACAAGCAAAGTAGGAGAAATATCCGAATGAGGCGTATTCTGGAAGTCCTGGTATCGTGCACTGAGCTGCAGTCGTGCAGAGATTCTTTCTCGATGTGTGATTTAGAATCAAGTGCCACTTATAGCCGCTGTTTCGTCGCACTGATGGGACGGTCTCTTTGGATTCAATATTGGTTAGTATTACTGTGGATATTTGCCTTTTTGTGTGCCTTATGTTGTTATATGCAGTACTAAAAGTGACCTGCGGGGCTCGCTACGTGCTTTTTCTGTTGTTGTCACTTGACGGAAGGCTGCTGTTTTGATTTTTCCCGGAACTGTTCGTTTAATTTTTTAATTAGAATAGTACGTGTAAAAAGCGCATTACGTTTTGGCGTTTTAGGTGTGTCTAGAACATATGAAAATTCGTTGGACCACGTGCCTGTCGCAGCTATTTCTTTAATGCATGCATCTTGCACCGTCGCCTTTCTTTCTTGTTAAACTTACTCTGCTATATCTTCCGGCCATTTCATGGACCGAAAGAAGATTTTCACTACCATTAAGTGCGTTAACCGCGTTAGTTTGCATTGTTTGTCGCGTCGTCACTATGTTTTCAAGGCCATGTTGGGTGCAATTAAAATTCTGGTTGTTTTTGTTCCCTGTTAAAATTGGGCTCTTCGTGCGCTTCAAAGTGGGCCGTAAAGATGAAGAAAAGTGGTATCAGCACGGATTTCAATTGTGGAACTACCAACTTATTCATTTTCGTCTTCAATCTCTGTTGAAAGTTCCTGTTCCGCTTTTCCTCGTATGTGCGGCCCTCTTCGTTGGCCTCTAGCAGTCACGTCTATCTCCGTCTTCATGTTCCTTGCGCTGTGCCCATATATGCTGTGGAGTCAGAACGTCTTGTTGAATATGCAACTCGAAGGTTTTGAAGCCATGGCGATGTTGATTTTGGCTGCCAGGATGGATTGGAATATGAAGCTCAGATGATTTTGGCATCATCTCGATAAGGCGACGTGTTGTCCTTCTCACATCTATCAAGAGCATTGTATTTCTAGGTGCGAAGTGCAGAGAAATTCTCGCAATAATAAAGTTTTCCGTGATGCCCTTCCTCATAATTTCAACAGTCTTCGAGGCATCTGATATGTTGGAGTACCCTTCTATCATCATCTCAGTGCGTATCTGTTCGTGATTGTCGAAAAAATCGTCAAAATTTTCGACAGATGAAATGCGGAGTGCTGTTGCTTTTGCCTCCGTGTCGCGGTTATCTTCGTTTCTGTCCGTGGCCATCTTCTCGGTGATGTGTTGCAGAAGTTTTTTAGTTTTTTGTTGCGTCATTTTTATGACTCGCTTTTTGGCTATCTCAACAGAAATCTACCTGAGTATTGTTGCTGTTAGGGCTCATTAGAAGCCCATGGAATTAGCCAGTGCCTTCAGAGCGAGCTTCCACATATTAAAGTTCTTCTTGGTGAGTTTCGGCAACTCGTAGTTGAGGTCGTCGAGCATTGGCTTACACAGAAAAGAAGTCAGTCGAGCGCGGGCTAATGATCTAAAAGTACAATGGCCAGTAGACCTAAGGACTTTTCCTTGATCGCCCGGCGGCGGTGTAATTTATCTACCTTAGTACGGTTCTCTTCCACTTACCCCTAAATATGTTTTGTAATTCGTTCTGTCACGCGCCTGGCTGAAAAAGTAGTTCATTGTTTATTTGTGCAATTTATTAATCAAATCGCAAAATTGCGATTTGATTATTAACTTCACAACGCCGGTGGTGCGTGACTGTGCCGTCGAACAGAAACACCGTACATGTATCGCGTGAGACCACGCGACGCCACGGTTCTACCGTACCGCACCACGTCATCCTACAAATCCGAAGTTTTTTTTCTATGCCGGGACGGCACAGTCTTGAAGGGGGGTTGTGTAGCATCCCGCCCTAGCGGGATGGGTGCACCTTCCCCCTCTGTTTTTCGTGTGTTTATGCGCCGCTGTACAGCACCATTTCACACCACCGTTCCTCTTTTTTGTGGAATTCTCTCACAACACGTGGTATAGTTATGCAACATCATACGATTATATAGTGGTATACCACTACACGGAGGATGATAGAACACCACGTTGCAGTCTTACAGTGGCAAGCCACCGTCCCTGTCATGGTATCACATCACCATACAGCCGAACATTGGTGCACCACCGTGCGTCGCGAAGTGACACACCACTGAACAGCCGCACAGTGTCGTGCCATTACAGGGCCATGAACATGACACACCACTGTATGGTTATACAATGGTGTAAAATTACAGAGTGTTTGCCTCGCATAGCAGTGCGGAGCGGGATGCACTTCAGAGCTGTAAGTTCAAGGGTTACTTACATACAGTGCAGTTACTGTAGCCCGGTGACCGTTGCGACGCAACGGCCCTGAGACCGCCCTCGCGTACTCTTGTACGCAACTGGTAGCCATTATTTAAGCAGTCGGGTCATTAGCGGACGTTTCCAACTACAGTAGCTTCCATTTCTCCTGAAGCATACTTGTTAGTTTACTGCACTCTTCTTTGCCTCGTTTCCTCGTTTCCTCCTTCTTCCCGGTACATCCTTCAGCCCTTTAGCTATTGTGCTAAGTGGCTCGCTCTTGGCCATCTTACTTTATTCGCACGATCACGTTGTAAATTTGTAGAGTACACAAGCAACTCGAACATTCTTTCCTCTCCAGCTGGAGAGCGGTCTCCTGATCCCCCTTTACCTCTTCGCTCCTATTCCATCGGACCACGCAGAGCGGCCCCCCCCCCCGTTGCATCGCATCTAGCCTCCCTTATGCTAAATATGGAATTGATGATGGAAAAATAGTGAACGGCAAGCATCGAAAGCCTTAGTGGGACATCAGTCGTTCTATATAAATTCAATTTTAATTCTCATTTAGATCTTTCTGTTAGAAGTCAACCAATCGGTTTTTCTTGCTAGATAATTTTCTGGTGTATGTATAAGTCAACTTTCGTGAGACCGTTATGATAGGATAAGGAAGTTTCTGAATGATGCGATAATTTTGCCAACCACGGCGGTATAATAAAGTTCTTTTATATCCCAATCTTAAAGGAGTCCAGTACTTTTCAATCATCACCGTGGAGAAATAAATACCTGTCTTTGACTGATTCCGACTATTGTTTACAGTATACCAGCTCTCACCGCCTGGATGGTCGACCTCTCGTCGACCACTCCTCTGCAAAAGCTTAAACCACAGGGGCACTTTACTGTAGACCTTTCCTCAACCTTAGCATTTACTAGGGACCTGGGTTACCAAAACGAACCCAGCCGGCTCCTTCCTGTCAGTGGCCGTCCGCCTAACCCCCAACCATCTGGGTCCTCGCAAAACACCGACCGGTTCTGTTCCGCTCGTGACCGCCCCCGCAACCACGGGCGCCTCAACCAACACAACCACCGCCTTCTTTCCGCCCGTGCTCGCCACCTTAACACCCGCCACCTCAACCAACACGCCCGCAGGCTCTTTACTTCTAGTGTGGAGAGCGGAGTAGTAGCTCACTCTCGTCGCACACACATCAGTGGAAAAGTGGTTGACTTGAAAGCGGGGCAGAGGGTTTGGCGCCGACCTACATAGTGAGCTTTCGACGCAAGGGCGCATCAAACCACCCCAAATGAAGAAAAAGGAGAACGGATAAGTGCATGAAAAAGAACGAAAAGACGTGGGAAAATGTTTTACTTGGGTTAAATAGGTGTAGCCTATTTTATTTTTGCTTTATTCTTTTGTAATTCAGACTCCGGCGCGGTCAGGTCTCTTACGAGGCAGCTGTTCCGGTGGCCAAGACGGTATTCATGGCCCGAAATAGCCTAAGGGGGGCAAAAAACTGAAGCTATCTACACAAAGTACTCCCAGCTCCTTACTGCATCTTCTCACAGCTCCAACTGCCTTCAACCAGACACCGCCGATAAGGCAACTAGCACTACCCGTAGGCGGAAGATGTGGCGGCACGAAACAGCAAAGATTACACCCATTCTGACCTTCACGCTGCGTCCGTCAGCCAGGTAACCGATTAAATTTCCGCGGAAGCCTAATTACGGCCTTCGGTTTGTATGTTTTCTGGACATGTACTAAGGCACAGCTTGCAAGAACAAATCCACCCGAAAATGCCTCGCACCAAGTTTACTATAGTGTGAAAAATACAAAAACCAATACAAATGAGGCTCCTGATTAAGGCATCATTACTTTTCATAATCTTAACAAATTCAAACCCCAATAAGTTTTATTTTTTCTATCTCATTTTATGGAAATTGACACTGAACACTCACGGGACCCACCTGGTTGGGTTAATACTCTTAGCAGAATCTGATTTTTCCGAAGTCAATATCTTCTGCATATTATCGAGCACTTCGGAGCCTTTGAATTATGTAGCCCCATTCAGTGATTCAGTGAACTGCTTTCACACTGCAACACAAACCACCACACAACATCTATAAATTTAATTTAAAATTTGAGAGCATAAGCCGGCCGGTCTGCAATCAATTGTCAGCAGACATGTATGTATCCATTTTGGGTCTACCCAAGTACCGCACGACCTCAAAATTGGGACGGAACCACTCGGCGACCCGAAAAATTGCGCGCATAGCCCTTCAATTACTCACCCCTCGATTTTACTTGCTTTTGAAATGACTTTTCCGGCCCTTTCGTCTCAAGGCACACTAAATGCACATAACCAATACTGCGCACCCTTTCAGAACAATAGCAACAGACCGGTATATGGTCCAGAACCTTAAGTTTAACACCGTGCACCACTTCGTGCGCAAAACCCCGCGCATTACAGTACGCCAAAGCCCCCGCTCCATTCTTCGCGCACTCTTCACACATGCTGTCAATGAAGAAGGTCGCAAGAAAAGGGCTAACCCCGGCCGGTATGATTCTCAAACAGGGGACAGGGGTAACAATTGCAACACTATTGATACAACAGCAGCACACACTTACCATTTCCAACTGTCTAAATTGGTCTTGCCTTTCTCGTTTCAAAACTTGGAACTCTTTTTCCCTTTGCTACACCGTAGGCGTCGCCATTCGACGTTCCATTTTGTGCAAACCCGGCCGGGGTAGCATATAATCTGCCATTCGAAGAAGCAACTGACGTACGCCATGAAGCGGCTTCTCTTAATGCTTCGGTCGAAGTCCTTGTCAAGAACACAGTCCAATTTACGGCTGAAAGCCTTCCAGACATGTGAATTACTCGCTACAAAGATACGCATCATCAGATTGCAGGAATAGTTTTCGATGCCAAACATGTCTTTTTCGACCCGGCCGGTTCTTGATCTTTGATTCTTCTATATTGGTCAACAATTCTCGGAACGCAGTGACCAAAGCTAGCAAAAAGGTTGAACAGAATATTCGTTTCCGCCAAGGATGTAGTATCAATCGCCGGTCACGGCCGCAACAGACACGACAAGGAGCAGATGAAAGCCGACATAGAGAAGACTGACCGGTCAGGTTCTTCTCATTATTTCACCACGTCGTGACCGTTTCCTGGTCTATGGACCAAACTGTGGCCAAATGAAATCGTAAGCATACGTCGAAATCTTAATCTATTTTGCGAATACCCGTTATCCGGCCATATTTCTATGCTCACGCGTATCAGTAAGAGACGGACTTTCTAACTCCAGCTTCGGAAAATTCCGCCGAACTGAATAATCGAATAGTCGATGCCAATTTATTCTGCCCAACCAATGGGAAACGGCGCATATACGCAGATGGAAATTCGCTGGCTCTTGCTAGCTAAGTTAAACTTTCCAATACCGGCCGGTTGGCTCGGCCGAAAATACAGGTGTCCGTACGGTTGTCTTCCAGACTGCGCTTTCATACCTCGCAGACACGATCTGGCGCCTCAATCCACCCCTCAAAGTCACCGGTTCCGAACCTTCCCATGAAAGCCACCCCTATGGGTGCACGTAAGCCACTTGAGCGTCATCCTCTGTAGAGTACTGTATAACTCAGCAAGAGTTGCATTTACCACGCCTATTTACGACAGGTTCTCTACAGTAAACCAACTTGGTAGCGACCCGTTCAACAAGTATTTGAAAAGAGTCTCAATACAGGCGAGTTTTATAGCCCAAGCCACAGTTCAGGCGGACTTCGGGCGGATAAAACACTCCTCATGCCCCTGTGACTGTTCAGTGTCACCCGGTCAGGTGGCTGTATATCGAACCCCCGTTAACAGCTCGTTTTCACTGACGTGCTTTGCAATATTTATTCAAGACGACCTTCAAGCTGCGTCCTTCAGCCGGATAACCGACTCATTCTCCGCGAAAGCCTAATTTCGGCCTTTGTTTCGTCTCTTACCTGGCGCCCCCCCCCCCCCCCTGTTCAGTATTTCCGCTCAAAACTTACTGGTTCGTACGTATTAAGTCAAAAACCACGCCGAAGAAGCCAATCGCCCTGTTGATCCGCCCACTCCCGCGTGCCTCCCCACCCCAAACCGGGTTGCCCGGTACTTTTTCCACTGTCACAAGTCCTCCAATCCTACTCTCTCGGTACTTTCCACCCTGCTAAACCTTTGAAGAGCACTTGAAACCTGACTTCCACGCACACTTCCGTTTTTCTTACGTCTGTCCCTCGGGTCACAGTCTGGGACCTCGCACTCACGCGCTTTTCCCTGCCATGTTGCAACTACTCCGGAAATAGAGCTTCTAATCCCCTGCTTTACGTTTGCCTTATTTTCCCTGTAAAACTGAGTAAAACTCAAAATTCCAGATAAAAAACACCACACAGTTGTTTGGTGATTTTTGTCTGTGCTTTTGCGTTTTCCTCAGCAGTTTCTTCACGAAAATATTGAGAGAACCTTTTCCACATCAACAGCTCGTACTACCGCCTGCATCAAAAGTGAAGGTAGCCGTGGCTGCACTTAAGGAGAGACGGGGGAGGGAGGAGGCGCGTCTGAACAAAAAAATTGAAACGGATGCAAATATCGTTAGTTTTGCAGAGCGGCTCGAAAGACAGGAACGGTTCGGGTTGGCACATCTTATGAATGCCTTTCAAAATTCACCGCCTGATCGCGTCGGCGGGCGGGCCGTGCCGGAAAAGAGGGATGAAGTCCCATCAGGTAGCGCGGCTTCCCGTGCATGACGGAGCTAGAGGCACATCCCATCCAGGCGTACCTTACAGTGAACGTGCTTGCTGACTTGTTCTCCGAGAAGGCGCTGCGTCGCGGGTTTTTGATTCTCCCCTGGTACCTAGAAGCTCTGCAGAAGATGCCAGGGGACTTTCCCCAGCGTGCCATCCGCTCCAGGGTCTGGGAGCGGCGCGTCTATGTGCCCGACCATGCGCTGGCGCCTCACTTAGTCGGGGTGGCCGCCGGACACGTGCGGCTTGTCAAGCTCTTGAACGAATACTTCGAGCGTATGTTCCACGATTACGATCTCTTCCCCGAGTCGTGGGAACTCGGCACGTGTTTGAGTCGTAGATTGAAATTTCTACTGGACTCGGAGGGTATTGAGGCGCGGGCTTGATTCTGCTTCTCATCGCAAAGCATATGCCATGTGTTTGTGGTCCCTTATGGAGAGACTGCTCCTAGGTGGATCAGTTTTGGAAACACTTGGACTCTATGAATGGTCTTTTACATCGCAAGGGATGCTGTCCGTCTGCTTTGATCGCCATATTACCCTCTCTTCTGATTCCCGTTGTTTCTTTGGTATTTTTTCAGTCAAGAGGGGCTGCGTCTGCATTAAATTAGAAAAATAGTGTTATAAATCTTAACTTTCCTCCTATTTCAGAGGACAGATGTAAGGTTTTATTCCTGACAGAGCAATTGTAGCCGTACCTGTTTGCACGTTTTTAGCGGCCAGGAGGCCTTAAAACAGAAGGCCACCAATATCAGTCTTCCTATTGATTCTTAGATGCCTTTTTGTCCGTTCATTTACTGGGACAAAATACAGTACGCCTATTGCGGGCTTCAAACAAAAAAGAGGCCTATAGACCATAAAATCCACCTCAAGGTAACTTTGTAAATGCGCAGCTCTTGCCACTATCACATGTGTCTCTTTCCTCCTTCGCCACTAGCTTAGAAAGAGGCTTTTCCCCCTGTTCTTCAGTTTCCTCATTTTCTCTTTTTACCTGTTTGTTGATATTTCTGTGCTTTCGCGATTCTTTCAGTATTTTTCCACAATACGGGAAACCTAGTTAGTTTTTATCGAGGTGTACGGCTTAAATTCACTCGTACGGGTGTTTTAATGGATAGATGCGAAACAGATGGCTTTTATGGGAGGCGTAAAGTGCCTTATCTTTCCCGTAAGGTATGAGAGAACAATTTATAGGAATCCAGTACTGACACCAGTATAGCGGTTGTACCAGCGGAACATTATTGCACTGTGAAGCTTAGCGTGAAAGCGGTAGTTATTCTCCATCTGGGAATAAATGCCAACTTCATGCACCGTTTTTCATTGATTGGACAGAATAAGTCGGTATATATTACTGAATTATGCAGTTCGGCCAGCTTGGCAGAAGCTGGAGGTATTAGTAAGCTCCTCAGTTACCGATACATGTGAATGTAGAATGACGGCCGGATAACTCGTATCCGCCAAATCGATTGAGATTTTCACGTACGCTTGCGCTTGTATTTCACCGCACTATGCATCGACGATCGACGTAATAGGTCGATTATTTACGCCCTCAAAGAGTCGAAACCGCCTAGGCTCTGTATGGACACTTTGAGATTATCACGGGCGGTTTCGTCAACTTCGTTGAAAGTGGCGATGTTATGCAACTAAAGGTTGTCGCCTTTACTTTGTACGGTTTTTTAGTTTATTTTTTGCATTTCATGTTTTTCTCTTTGAATTTTGAATTTTGAATTTGGTTTTAAATTTTAAGTAATCCAACTTTTTAAATTAATTTTCAAGAGTCGTGTAAAAAAGTATTAATAAACCGTAGAGAGGGGCTGGATCTCCGCTAAATTAATGAACGGCTTCTGATAAAATGGTATGGAGATTGTACAGTCGCCGCTGGCAAGGTAAAGAGCACAAACATCCAGTTCTCCCCGAGTCTCGCCCTTCCAGACTCGGGCCAGGGTTTATATAGGCGTTGGTAGCCCATGCTTTTAGGCTAATAGTGAAGCATCTATATTACGTACAGATATTTAAGGCGAAAGGCAAACGGACAATGTAAAAGTAGTTTTTTTGCCCATTGTCGTTTTACGAAGGAGATCGGCATTGCAAACGACATAACAACTATTTTCCGTCAATAAAGTTTTGATTTTTGTAAATGGTCACGTTTTTTTACCATCATGATTTTACGAGCAATCGCACTTTTTGACTATTAACATTGCGCTTTTACAGTCCTACAGTCCTTCTCTGTATCATCGCGTTCTATGAATAAAGAAGGGTACCCCCACAAAATCATCTTGTGCAAGTTTCTGTGGACCTGCCTTATTAGCCAACAAGCCCTACTTGAATAATTCGCATGAATCCTCTTAAAACTGTACAAAATACTCTTAAACGCCTTTATTTACTTTTCATTCCTTCCCGGATCTCTGAGGCAGCAATGTCAGATTCTGTTGACAAATTCGTGCCAGAGCTTTCCGGGCTGACCTCGATGGACTCATAGTGAGCAGTTTATGGATTTTGACTTCTGGCTCTGAGGGAAGCAAGTTGGTTTATATTGAGTATCGAGGCTAACCCGCGTCTCTGACAAGATTAACATCAGGGGCATATTTGTGACTGACTATGTGGCAACCCTCATAGTCACTTAACAACTTGAAAAGGCTCGTAGGCAGTCATAATTAGTCATTTAGTCACTTTGGTCCTATTTAAGGGCTTCTTTTGCCTTTTTCATGGACTGAAGCCTCCTTTTTATTACCCTCGTGCTTGCATTGACAAAAGCGGTCAAACCATGTATTAAGAAGACCGGGTGCAACTGGCTACAGGTTATCGGCCCGGCCGTCGTATGTATTGATAATATACTTTTTATTTTAGACAAATATTAAAAACAGGTTTCATGTTGTAAAATATTGTTTGATGAATCCAAATCTAAACCGCTGTAACTATGAGAATAGTCGCCAAAACCGAAATATCTCAACACAAAATATTTTGCGCTGGAATCTTCACTTTGCCACAAAAAATGGTACACATGTCAAAAGTGACTAACTTCGTCGACTTAGTGACCCGGTAATTATTCTCTCAGCATTTCCCACAGTTTGACGTAGTCAGTTGTTGATTTACTGTCTAAATAAGTCTGACAAGTCCCAAGAGTCTCAAAAGATGGGCTTTCCAATGGTCACTGGTGCAATACATGTTCTCCATGGCATTAATTTTATTGTGCCATGTGTCCGCCTGTTTAGTGTTGCCAGCAGCAACGGAGACGATTCAAGCAGAGTTCGGAGTTACAAGACGTGTAGAGTATCGAGAGATTTCTGCAACTGTCGAGATAGGTCAGGCGAAAGATGGAGGGGGTATGAATGGAGTGAAGGTTCTGTCGAAGGCAGGATATTTATCCTGCTGTAGAGGGTCTTGCTCTGCAGGATGACAACTGGAGAGCTGTTTCAATGATCGATTTTCGATGACCAAACTTTGCACTTCGGGCAGTGTATGGCTCCTTTATTAGAAACTATCTACAGTAGCTGGGGGCTCCAATGCGCTGGGTCGCGCTCGACAAGTCCAGATACGGTTTGTACGCAGCAGTTAGCTCCTCATCGGTAAGGTGCTAATAATTACGGTTCCATGCATCGCGGTCCTAAGCACTTGCGGTGAGTGGTTCAGTCTTGGGGCTCTAAGAGTCCCGCACGCCGCACGGGTCCAGCAGTAAAGCACGTCTTGTGCCGAACGTACTTGAATTCACAGTGTGCAGCGAATTGTAGGTAGCTTCTAATTTCAGCGTTACCTACAACAGTCTCAAACGCCAGCGTGCCACATTAAAAAGGGCCAAGACTTAATAGACATCAAAAGGCTCCTCGACTGCCCCCTCCAGGAAGAATCAAGGGGATCCAAGAGGATCCCACTCCTGGAAGAGTAGCGAGGAGTATTAGCATCATGCGAATGACACAAGAAGGCCGGCCTCAGTCTGCAAGGCAATAATCGTACCAGAATGTACAGGCCATTCGTTTCTCGTGCAACTTAGTAGACCATGTTTAAATAAAAGTATGTTTGAGTCTCGAAGTCCGAGTCCGTTATCGGCCATTTGTCTTGCGAGCCGAGCACGGGAGATTAATTCCCTTTTGCTGGAAATTAAATCTATACTTAAAAAGACGGCGTTCATTGACTCTAAGACAATTGGACCACGTGGACATTGTGGGAAGAAGGCATCCCCTACCTGCTGTCCCACAGTCTCGCATTCTTCTGACGCCTTCTGACATAGGCAAAAGCTGTGACACGAGAGTCGAGATGGTCTTACACACACAACGTGTGATGGTACCTGTCTCTCAGATCACATGCGTTTAGAAATTACTAAGTGAACACCCAGAGGACTGTAGAGGAACTAAAGTAGTGTAAAAGACTATAAAGACATCTCATTGCAGTAAAAGACGCAAAAACCGCTTTCAAATTGAATTAATCCAACAGACCAAAAGATCAATATAAGTATTGCCGAATAGCGGAAGTACTTGAAGTCCAAAAGGTCAGACCAGTGAACAAAAAGTCGGATCGACCGCCTTTATTAAGGCGTCGATTATCGTCATTAGTCAGTCACAAATACGATGTGTTACGACGATAAAAGGGCGGCGCATCCCCGACGTCGGATGGGGGGTGGTCGGACGCAGGAAAATCCTTCGCCACTCCGCCAATTCGCCACTCTGCGTGGTGGGTAGGTACAGCGTACAGTACGCGATGGGTAGCCCGACACTTCGCCAATTTGGCACTCCGGGTGTTAAGTGCGCTGATTGGCTAGGCTGGGTGGACCTGCCGACGGATGGGGATGTCATAATAATGGGTTGTGATAGGGCTGGTTGCCCTATCGAGTTCGTCTAGTTAAGGCATCTAGTGTCAGGTTCGCTACTTTAATGTCTCTGTGTAGTTAGGTTTAGGAGGTTTGCCCCTTGGGCCGTTTTTTGGCCACGAGATTCGCCTTAAGCGCGGTCCAGCCGCTACATAAGCGGCCTGGGTCGCGCCGGGGTTGGAAGCAGAGGGATGATGAAGGTATGAAGAAGGTACCTTGGTAGCACGTCTGAGCTACCGCCAAGTAAAGCCTTTTTCTTGTCTTTGACCTTCAATTTTTTCTTCTTTCCCCCCTTTTTGTGTTCTTCTGGGGTGGTTTCCAGCGCTTCAGAGTGGACGAACACTACACCGAACGACGACAACCGTTCGGCCACATGTGTCCGACGTCCCCGTTAGCGCCGGCACCCCAGGCCGCATTAAGCTCTACCACTCTGCCCCCTTGTGTGCGCGGGGAAGTGAGCTACCACGTCGCACCACACTGGTCTCCAGAACTAGGAGCAATTCTAGGAACCCTCCTTTCCGACTATCTCCCTGCCCTCCGGCAGGGATCAAAAGGCGTCCAGTGACATTGCCAGCATCTTCAGCGGCAGTCCGAAATCAAAGAAGACGATGAACAAGAGTGCTAATTACGTGGCGCCGAAGGCGCCAATCCCACATCAACACAATAAGGTGCCGAAGGCGCCTGTTGATGAACC
>JAVCKV010083557.1:0-21155 GCA_032274145.1 Herpochondria borealis | reverse complement strand
AAGTCGTAAGCCAGCAGTTGTCAATGATCACCGCCGGAAACTCCTCCCAGATATGCCGCATCCAGCGCGGGGCCGTGAGCTGATCCACTTTGTAGATTTCCTTCAGTCCCGCGTCACATCTCTCCAACGCGTCCACACACTGGTGGTGGCGGTACCTAAGCTTCACAGCTGCGATAATACCTGCATCCATTGGCTGTAGCTTAGCCGTAGCCTTGGGGGGTAAAAACTCGATGGTGACATTGTAAAATTCGGGAAGCGTCCGCTTACTGCCATGTGCAGAGCAGTTATCAATGAGGAGAAGCACATTTCTTTTCGGGTCCTTGCGAGAAATGTACGACGAGAAACGACGTAGCCGCTCAAATAACAGTTCAGATTTCATCCATGCCTTCTTATTGCTATGATAGTCAAAGCCGTGCTGAGTGCCCGTTTGCTTATTAAAACAACGGGGCTTAGCTGCATTCCCGATTCACATAAGAGTCATCCGATCTGGACCAGTTGCGTTTGCACATACCAGATAGGAGAGGCGCTGCTTCTGATTGTTACGCCCGGCAGCGGGGCTCGAGCATTCTTGCTGGTAGGTGCCATTCAGTAGAATAAACCAAACTCATCAGCGTTGAATATGTTTTCCGGCTCGTAGTGCGAGAAAATGCGCTGAATACGAGGGAGTGAATGGTCAATGGCGGCATCGTCCGCATCACCGGCTTCACCATGCGACTTGAAGCTGTGCAGTCCAAACAGGTCTTGAAATTTCTGCTAAAAGCCGTTGCTGAACTTGAGAGCAGTTCGCATGTTCTCCGGCAAGCGGCTATTGATCTCCGTTTGCAACTTCAGGGCCTGATGCTGCAGCATCATGCCACTCATGCAACCATGAGAAGCGTACTTTGCGTTGACCTAGGAAAACAGAGCAGCCTCTACGTGCGTGTTAGCGGCTTTTTTCTCGCGCTTTCGAATCCCTGTGTTGAATAGCGTGGGGCCATGCGCCTGCTTGAGCATGCGGGACATGGCTGCTTGGCTCGGACGTCGGAGAAGGCGGAACTTTTTCTGCGCCGAGACTGCGAGCTCGACCTGGCCGTGCGACTCGTTTGCGTTGATGCGTCGGTTCCGCTCTGCGAATATCTCCTTTTTCTGTTCGATGGTGAGAGAGCAGTGTTTCCTCGCCTTTTCGTCCTCAGATGTCATGGCGGCGGTGTTTTTCTGGATAGGCTGCTGGTTTGGGTTTGCTGCTGTGAGTGCGTCGTTCGGATGACGACTCTGTTCTGCTTAAAGAATTATCGCGTTGCGTCTGACTCTTCTCCCACGGAAGGGTCAAGAGAACGGCGGGAAACATGTTAGTGATCCTCTGGATAAACACCTCATTATGGGCGTTAATGAGGTAGTATTATCTGAAGATGGGTGGATATATCCGAGGTAGCAAACCTTAAATTTTCATTAAACTTTTGAAGGTTTTGCCAAAATGGTTCCCCGAACCGTATCCATTTATCCAGGATATCCACACCCCCTCCAGAGAGCCCAAAATCGCCGATTTTAGCACGCTGGACCGATCCTGTATCCATTTACCGAGGATATTCGCTTATAGAGGATCCATTTATCGAGGATCTACTGTACATTTAAACCAAGTCCGTCACCTGCCTGAATCAGTTACATACATACACGGACTTGCTCCGCAATTGGCCAAAAAGCGGGCATTGAAAATTGAACCTGTTTTTAAATAACACTAAAAAACCGATTCTGCGAAATTAGAGCAAGTCCCCCACGGACTTGCTCTGCAATTGGCGCCCGGCATGACATAATTCCCTCGTATAATTGTATTGGTTCCCGCATGCACCCGGCTCTCTGGAAATGTCACGGGCCAATGAAATCCGTTTGCATGCCGACACGGAACTCTCCCGGCGCGCCGCGGACTTGCATCTCGGCGCGGAATTACTCCGCAATTTCCGACGGACTTTCCTCCCGGGATTAAGTCCGAGGCGGGGACTTACTCTTCAGCCTCTAGGGCACTGTCTTCAGGGGTTTAGGCTGGACTTAGTCCAAGTTCGTCGCCTACATGCGTTTTTACATTGATCCTTTCGACATGTCGGGATCAAGCGTATGTACTTGTCACGTTTTAGGGGGTTACTCGTGCCGTGAGAAGGGTATTTGCAGACTCAGGTGTCGTATTTGCGCGTCAGTGGGCATGTCTACGCCTATCGTCGGTGCGGGGTTGTTAAAAAGTGGGGGAAAATTGGGACTTTATTGTTCTCTTAGAGCTGTCGGCATTATAAAGTGGACCACTACTTGGTCGAGGCAAACAAGTACTTGTAAAGCTAAGTCAACACGGCTGCGAGCCCGTTAGACTTTTTTGGAAATTTGCTGCCGTCGGGCCCGTAGTTGAAGAAGTAGGAGAGGTAGTCGTGCTCTTTGTTGACGTGTTGCAGCTCGGGGACGATTTGGGTGACGTCGCTATGGGCGGCGCTGTTGTGTCAAAGGAAAAGCGCGTGGCGGATGGCGTTTTGGAAGGGACAGTTGTACTTTCCAAACGAGTTGTTGAGGTGGAGGGCCGAGTCGTTGTGCCTGTTGAGGTTGCACAGCCTGCAATTCGACGTGCGCATGCCCCAGATGTAGAATGGGCAGTTGAACGTTGTGTGCTGTGTCGATGCACTCTGGAAGCAGCGTTGGCGGTAGCACTCGGTCCGAAAACTGCTGGTGGTTTCGTGCCGGACAATGTGCTTTTCTGCGTGGGAGAAGGGCGCGCATACGTGCTGGAAGAAGATAGCGAGGTTTATGAAGTCGCTTGCCGAGATGTCGACCTTGCGTAGCGCGGCGCGGTTGCTCGGGCCGGCACTGGACGCGGCACGGGGGTCACGCGAAGTTGGCTGTGGTGCCGCGCTTTTGTTGGTGTCATGCATGTCTTCGTCGAGTTAGTTGGCCGGGTGGTCAATATTCGCGGACAGGCTGATTGCGAGGACGCCCTTGTCGGGCAGGAGATCTTTCTTGGACGGGCTGCGGTTGGATCTTGTGCAGACTTCGCAGAACAAGTTGTCGGGTGCTTTAAAGCACGATATCCCGTGTCCTGCGCCGTCTGCGCCGTTTACAAAGGACGAGAGCGTGAGGCATCGCGATTTCTTGTCTGTGCTCTTGGGGAAGGTGCACGGCGAAAAGGAGCTTGCGTCTTCAACCGGGGCGCGTTGGCTGTAGGTCGGGATGTTTCGGTTCGGGCGTTTGAGGCCTTGGGTGAGCCAAGAGTGGGCGGCTCCGCTAGAGAGAACGATGGTATGCCTGGAGTCCGTCGCGGCCAGCGCGGCCAGACTATTGTGCGTAGTCCACGAGGGTGGCCGGGATTTCGGCGTGGAATACCGCCCGGACGGTTGGGCAGTCGATTCCGCATCCGAACGCGTTTGTGGCACACACGAATTGTATGCTCTTCTCATCTGGCTGAAATCACGTAGTCTGAGCCGTCTTGCGCTGGGACTCTTTGGGCTGTGAATGATAGAACTTTGCGCGGATTGGAATCTTGTTGAGCTTTGCGATGGTTTGGAGCTCGTGGCACAGCTACTACACGCGCTGCTTGGTCGGTGCGTAGAAGATAAACTTGTGCGAGTGTACGTAGTGCTCGTTTGATGAATGTTCTGCGATGAGCATGAACTTATCGGCTATTAGCGGCGCGTGGTAGGTTTG
This sequence comes from Herpochondria borealis, assembly GCA_032274145.1. NCBI lineage: Eukaryota > Rhodophyta > Florideophyceae > Ceramiales > Ceramiaceae > Herpochondria > Herpochondria borealis. The sequence goes on along the minus strand of JAVCKV010083557.1, from coordinate 17,501 downwards.
TGGCAAGGAAAGCGCGAGCCAGATGTAGGCGATGTTTGGTCTGTTGGTCGGGGTGCGTGAGACGTGGGTGCCTTTCTTGCCCATACCGGCGTACGCTAATATACTTTTGGTGAGCTGTGGCGAACCTGTCGCCGCAAGGGCGATGAGAGGTACTTGACGTTTCATGGATGAGCGGATGTTGCTGTGCAGCTGGGCCATTCAATCGCGGTACGACGACGAGAGCAGTAAAAAATGTGCCTCTTCGATGATGATGCAGTGAAGGTAGCCGCTGTCTGCGGTTTTGTCGATGAATTGCGCATAGGCTTGCGTGCTGGTGTGCTCCAAAGCTACGGTGATGATGCGCGCCGCGGCAGAATCACGTTCTTCGAACAAGGCTGCGTCAATGCCAGCCTTCTGACAGCGGCGGAGAATGTCGTCTTGCAGCGCGAGCAGCGGGAAGAGGAGGAAGATGACGCGTGTGCGATGCAGGAAGGCGGGAATCATGTACACTAGATATTTCCCCGAGCCTGTTGGCTGGATGAACAGCCGGTCTCGAGACGACGACAACGCGGCGAGATCCTCTCTGATTTGGTGCGGTGTGTTGAATTGTGCCGTAGAAGAGCCGGTGGCGGCCTGGACGGCCCTGAGGAGGTCATCGCTTGTAAAGTAAAGGCGTTTCCGGGGCTTTGGCAAGGGCTGGTCGCCTTCACCGTCGGAGTATTAGGAAGACGGGATGGTGATATCCTTGACCGGTATTGGTCCTTGCGAGGTATGCCGCTGGTCCGCGGGTTCTTGATTGCGATTGATTTCACCGTCGCTAAGTCGTGGATCCTCGTCTACGTCGCCGGAAAATTCGATTTTTCTGGCGACGGGCGGGTTGGGCCCCTCCAAGGCGGCGTCGCGCTGTGCAATTTCTTACGGAATGTGCGTTTCAGGCGTCTTGTCTCGCGTGAGAGTCGTTTGGCGGTGCACAGTCGATTCTTGCAATGGCCGCTGGGCATCTGGGGTACAAAACCATGGCGGTTTTGTAAGTAGGGGTTTTTTGTAGGGAATTTGTAAGTCATAGCCTAGTCGAGTGGACTGGAAGCCTCATAGTATGCAAGAATTGTTGCAAACACCTCCATCAGTGGCAAAAACTGTGAGCTTAATGAATGCTGCAATGTCAGCTTCCACTGTGCGTCGTCCGTAAAAAGGCCACGGGAAATGCACGCATCCCTAAACGAATCCTTCACCTCCCCCTCGAAAGTTCGAACGTCTTTGAAGCCCGTTGCATCTTTCACATGGAACAACACTGTTGGAAGGTAGAACCGTTCACCTTCCCGCGGACTCATCGTGTACATCCGACTTAACAGCAACAGCTTTTCACGGTTGAAGTCATTGTATAAATGCGGTGGAGGATATGGCTGGAATTCCGCACGCTGTGTCCGGGACAGTTTGAAATTTGCCTGAACCTTCCACTTACCATTTTTCCATATAAAAAACTTGGCAAGTTACGCATATGTCAGGTGACTGGCATTTTGGGAACTCCTTGTTTGTTTCAAACCAATGCAGCGGCTTGGTTCGATTTTTGTCTCGATTCGCTGCCTCCGCCATGTCTTCCTGCTCGAAGTACACATTCTGATGCTCTGGAAGGTGTATATATAACCGAAAAACTGGCGGATGTCGATCTATGTACGTGAAACCGAGCAGGCGCCAGATAACCTCGGAAGGAGACAAGTAGTGCGCATCAATGTAGTTCTGGATTTCGTCAAGCCGCTTGTTGGGATCATTAGTTTAAAGCTCCACGGTTACCCTTTCTCTCCCTTTGCACACATACTTGAAGAGATACTTCACACTTCCAACTCGCGAGATGCAGAGCTCTGTGTTGATTTGACAGTTATATCTCCTGCTGTGTCGGGTTGTAAGGAACTATCCAGGAGTTGTCGATCTATCTTTCAACCATCCGGTTTCTAACGCGACAGCTACGATTTGACTTCTCAACGCCTTGGTCTGGAGATCTTCGACGGTAGAATATCCAGTAGTCTACTTCCTCGCTCCCGCTCTAAACCCGGAAATGAATTGGAAATTATTTGAGGAAAATTTCCTTGTCCTCTTCCCCCACACTGACTTGCTGTCTTTCCTGCCGCCCTGATTTTCTACCGTTCCAATCTCTTGCAGCAATTTTTCCTCCTCTGCCTCCACGCCCACCTCTGCTTCCGCCCCTTCCGCCCCTCCTGTCCCTTCCACCTCTTCCTACTTCTCCGTTGCCCTCTTGACCCTCGTTTAACCCCGGTGCATTTTGCATGGTTCTGCTAGAACTCTTTTGCTTCTTACGAACACCCATACACATTGCCTGTTGGTTTTCATTCCCGCATGGATTAAAGATTGGTGTTTGAGCACAGCCTCCCGCAGGTACGGGTCGGTCCCCGGAGGTGTCTCTGCAGAGATTATATCTTTGATGGCCAGCGGGTCTCGTCGTCTGTTCGCAATCGAGAATGAAGATACAGTGCGCGTGTGGTAGCCCGCGTTTCTAGAATTAGATAAAATTCACGTGAGCTTTCACCGTCCCAAAGATCTCCTCATCAATGATGTCTCGGACCATGGCCTTTGCCTTCATGTGAAACAAGCGAGCAAAAAGATCAGGGCGATCTGTCGGGTTCTGACCTTCTTTGAGCTCGCGCAAAAACTCGGGCCATCTCGGGTTGCATGTGATTGTCACAAACACGTCTGGATGCCCGATATGTGTCGTAACGGCCAGCATATCGTGCAATTCTTTCCGCACGTAACTATCACCGCCGACAAACGTTGAAGGTAGAACAAAAAAACGCCCGGTCCTCACCGCGTTCATCTCATCGTTCATCCCCGCAGAGTCGCCGAGAAGCTCTCGAAGTCTAGTGTAGTCTTCGGATCTGTGATTTTCCTCGTTCAAACGAACGAACAGATGTCTGTCTGCCTCGGCCTTCACGTACTGATCCACCCAGTACTGTTGGCTTTGACGCCCTGAAAACAGCAGTTTGTTGAACTCATCGTCACGAGCAAACAGCATCCAGGAGTAGAATTGCTTTGTTTTCACCTTACCGCCGTTCTTCCTCGTCTCATCATCAGCTTGCTGTTCCTTCTCATCGTGAAAATCGTCTTCCTGCTCAGCCTCATCGACCAACTCTGTCTCGTTTGCAGGAGTCTGGTTTCCTGGTGGTTGTGTGGGTTGCCTCGACTGCAGGCTGTATTTCATCCAGCACATCCTCAAAAGTAGCGCCCTCCTCGTAGTGCTCTGTGCCCTGTGATGGAGGGTTCTGGACGTCGACAGAAGTTTGTTCAAACCCCTGCTCTTTCTAATCCGTTGGAGGGCCCATTCTCAGCCCACTGTGCCATCCATCGCGTCCATCTGGAAACAGTGGCACATACGCGAGAGGATAGTTCTAACGGTGGTTCCACGACGCGATGTCCGAACTTTCGTTCCCGTTACTTTTGACAGTACCTCGACGCCGAGGCATAATGTCCCACGGTCCCACTGCCCCAGTCTCAGGTCCATGAATCAAGGCTGCAACCTCGGAAGCCTCAGGAAAGTTGTACCGGCTCATAGGTTCTCGCGATGGTCTCTTTTCTCGATGTATCACCATCCGATACTTTGTCGGTTCATTGTCTGAGTGCGCCCATTCACGCAGACTCTGAAACGACTGGATGTACGGATTGTTCTGGGCTAGCATTTTTGCGAGTCGTGTGAGAAATCCCTCATTCAACTGCTGCCCGGGACCCTGCCGTCTTGTTTGCGCTTCTGTTGCAAAATATTTTTCGTAGATGTACACCGAGAGAAATGCAGGCTGCAATCCCTCTGGCAGTACCAACGCCCCTATGTAGTGGTAAAAACTTCTCTGTACTGTCATCGTTGGGTTGAAGTGTGAAGTTCCAGGATCGAGGTGTACCCAGTTTTCAGTTACAGACCCTAGCGAAAGAGAACTGTTGTACTTGCGGATGTGCTTGCGGAAGTTTTGGCACTCAGCGTCTTGGCCCGTCAGAAGTCTTCTCAGGAGAACTGGTGTATCCTCCAACGCAGCGGCTTGATACTTTCCATTCGCACAGCAGTTTCAGAACTTACGATTTCTCGTTCTGGAGCCTCCATTTATTTCACCGGCCCAACGGAGAGCATTGAAATGCCCGCATTTAACATTCGCAGACCCAAAGGAATCGTAGCACGGCAGTATGACATGGCCTCCGACTTTCACAGCAGTAACTTCAGGCTCTGGCAGAGTGTATATCCGATTGCTTGCTCTTTTTACCCTTCTCTCTAGGATTCGCCTTCTCCTTTGTTGTTCATCGGTCTCCGTCTCACGTAAAGAAGCTGTGCGCTCTCGATTCGTGCGTAGTCGCCGTTACATTTCTTCAGACCCTTCATTTTGGCGAATTTCTCGCATGTGACTTCTCTCTCGGTGCCTCCTTTCCTCCGTTGTTTCTGGAAAGAAAGCATATGGCTCTAGGCATCTTTGTATCTTTCATGCATTGAACGAAGTCTCTCACTTCCTGAACTATTAGCTTCCTGTGATTTCTGAACGGAGGAGCCAGCACCATTACATCCACTTTTATGAACCGCTTCGGCTTTAATCCCCGAGTCAATTGCTCCGTGGGCCTCTTTTTCATGTTGAGTATAGGAGGCGGTCTCATCAACACCACTGTTTTGAACCTGTTCCGTTTGCCTCTCGGTTTCAACACCTCCCTGGATTTCGGCGGAACTTTGAGCGGAAGGGTTCACAGCATTGCCCATCTGTGTTTCAGCTACAGGTTCTCCGGACTGCTGCACCGAATTCCCCTGTCTTCGAAACACCTGGTGCCCTCCCACTCCCTCATCCTCCTTTCTCTTTTTCTTTCTCCTTCCCTCTGTCGGCGTTGCTACACGATGTGTGCTGTCTCTGTGGGTACAGCTGTTTCGACTGCTGCATGCAAAGCAGACGAACCTGCCTCTTCATGCCTTACTGAACTTTGTTGGACGTCCTCCAAATTTTGATCGGCGTAGGTCTGATTCAGCTGGCCGGAAGTAACAAGCGGCACTGACTGAGCGCCTCCACGTCCACGCCCACCTCTGTGTCCTCTTCCTCTTCCACGCACAGACCCGTTACCACTTCCTCTCCCACGGCCTCTCCCACAAATTCTTCCTCTCTCAGCCCCATCCACCGCATCCGAGCGGCCCCCAATTGAAGTTCCCGAGTTCCGCTCCTGCCCTTCACGAATGCGATGAAGGTACAAACCCCCATTCTCCCTCTTTTCCCGCAGCAGAGCCATCCGTCTCCATATCCCTTTCGCAGCTCCTGCTGATCCCGCCATCGTCGCGCCGGTTTACCCTCTCTCTCCGTGCACCTCAGTTGTAGGTTCATGTCACCCAGTTTGCGGAACTGTACCGCTCGATGGCGGTTGGTGACCGCTCAGTGGCGGTTCGTGTCCGCCCGTTGGCAGTGTTTCCCCGACTTTGTGTGCGTGACCGCTTTTTTGCGGCCCGCATCGTTGCAGTTTCATACATTGTCCTCTCTGTTCACCCCGTAATGCAATGGAGTAGTGGCAATATCAGCTATCTCCCCGTAGTGGCCCAATTGGGTTTACCCTGTTTTGCGAACACTTCTCCTTGCTGGCGGAGCAAATAAGTCGCTCCCAGTTAATATCGTAAGAACTTAAACTTATTTACATGACCCTTTGCGTGCTGCAGTGCACACTGTACTCCTCCCCCGAAGGATCGTAAGAGCGGTCGTTTCACGCCCAAGACCACGTAACTGTACCGGCTGTAAGCCACAAGACCCTAGACGCTTCACTCTGCAGCGGGAGTTCGCAGAGGCTGAGTTGAACGTGCAAGCGATACCCAATCTCTTTCAAAAGGGTCGCTTACAGTCCGCGCGGAGCGCTGCCGTGATCTTACAGCAACCACAGTAAAGTAAGTACAGTACGGACGTACAGTAATTCTTTCAGCGGTCTCTGTAAGCACCGACAGGCGTGCAAAGCATATGCAGAGGACCCAAGTGAATGGAAGCTCTGACCACGTTCGCCCTTGACCTCGGTGATGAAATGAGGGGGAGGGGAGGGAAGGAGATAAGAAAAATTTTCTTCTGCATCACTGGTGCAGAGATAAAATATACTAAAACTGTGCCGTGCAAGCGGCGGTCGAAGCGTAACGGATGGTGGCAATGAATGGTGTACAAAGTTATTTTTATTAATAAAGTTTTATGTAATTTTTAATTATAATTAAATGATTTATGTGGTGGGGTACGTCATTGGAATGGTTAAAACACACATAATGCGTCATTTAATGTATTAACACACTGCAGTTGGTTGCACCGCAGTTACGTGTGGTCTGATTTGTGCCAATTTTATTTTTGTGAAATGGCAATATTTTTAATCAACAATCAAAAGAGTAATCTCAGTTTTTCTTATAAAATTTTTGAACTGGAATAGTTTATTTTCTCTCTCGCTACTTTACCATTTTTCCAGATTGGAAGGGGTACACACGCGGTGGGTGGCGGTAAGTGCAAAATATACCGCGGGAACTCGCTACGTGTTCAAGATGGCGGACGCAGAGAGCCCGAAATAAAAAGGGCGTACGTAGAAGCACCGTCCGAGAAATAGCGTACACACATAATTTTTTTTAGGGTAGTTGGGACAATTGGCTCCGTCGCCCCTTCGCGGCGAATTTGAGAGCTCACTTTCCGTGTTAGTAAGATAGAGGAGCTCGCGAGCCTCGCTTTACATGCTTGTCAGTGTCCGTGTCCGTGTCCGTGTCCAGATCCGTGTTCCTGTGCCTGTGCGTGTTCGTCTCTGTCCCCGTCTCCGTCTCCGATTTCGTTTCCGATTTTGTCTCCGATTTTGTCTCCGATTTTGTCTCCGATTTTGTCTCCGTCTCCGTCTCCGTCTTCAGGTGCTTATGTGTATTGTTCTCCTTCTCCGTCTCCATATCCTTAAGAGGGTTCCTGTGCGTGACCGTGACCGTGTGAATGTGTGTGTGCGTGACCGTGTGAATGTGTGTGTGCGTGTGCGTGTGTGTGTGCGTGTGCGTGTGCGTGTCCATGGCCGTATCTGTGTCCGTGTCCGTGTCCGTATCCGTATCCGTATCCGTATCCGTATCCGTATCCGTATCCGTGTCCGTATCCGTGTCCGTATCCGTGTCCGTATCCGTGTCCGTAGCCGTATTCGTATCCGTCTCTTTGTCCGTCTCCGTCTTCATGTCTCTCCCCGTCTCTGTCTACTTCCGCGTTGTGGTACGAAGGTAAGGGGCGGCGCACCCTCGACGTCGGATCATACACATATGAGCTACCCAAGGCACAGGAAATTCCTTCGCCACTCCGCCAATTCGTCACTCTGCGGCGTGGGTAGGTACAGCGTACAGTACGCCGTTGGTAGCCCGACACTTCGCCACTTGGCACTCCGGGTGTTACGTGCGCTGATTGGCTGGGCTGGGTGGACCTGTCCACGGATGGGGATTTCATAATAATGGGTTGTGATAGGGCTGGTTGCCCTATCGAGGTCGTCTAGTTAAGGCATCTAGTGTCAGGTTAGCTACTGTAATTTCTCGCTCCGGCAGGGATCACAAGGCGTCCAGTGACATTTCCAGCAGCTTCAGCGGCAGTCAGAAATCAAAGAAGGCGATGAACAAGAGTGCTGATGACGTGGCGCCGAAAGCGCCACTCCCACATGAGCACAATCAGGCGCCGAATGCATCTTCATCATCATCAAGTCGCGCCGAAGGCGCGAATTTATGATGATGATGCCGTTTGAAGCGTTGCCGTTGATGATGATGTTCAAGACGATGAGAAAAAGAACCAAACGCAGACAGGGCCTGCGTACAAGAATGATGCTCGAGAGGTCGCGCCGCAGGCGCGACTTGTGGATGACGATGCCCTTGGAAAGAGGAACGTCTGCTTGCCGCCGGGGACTCCTGGCCCTTCCTCTTTCTTCGACGCCTCTGGTGATGTTTCGAATAGATCGCCGTCTGGAGCCCATGAAGCCCAAGCCACGTCGACCCAGCTTGGTAACAAACAATTAGTGAACAAGTGTTCGACAAACTCGTCGGGGTGAAATTAGCGGCTGTCCTCCATGAAGTGGAACAAGGGATCGATAATCTGGGGAAGAAAATTGAAGTGATTCTTATGTGCGTTGCAGACGCAAAGGCAAACGATGTCTCCGCACGTACCAACGGGACCATGGCAAAGGAGATGATGATGACCGAGATGAGCAACATCTGTGTTGACGTGAAAGAGAGTTCTCGTCGAGCAGTTGGCGCCGAGTCGTCCGTTGGCGCACACAGCCAGGAACTCACCGGAACCAAGGTCGAAGTCCTCACGATCAATTCCAAACTGGGTTCAACTGAGAAGCAGTTTGCCCAGTTCGGAGCGGTTGAAAAATCCCCGCCGTCGCATATCCCGCCGGTGACCGACCGGCCAGCCTCGGCTGGCCACGTGTCTATCCAGGCCCATACCTCTGCCTCAGAACTAAGCTGGGGAAGGGACTTATAGCCTGATAGGGACCATGATAGAAGGTCCCGGATTGAGTATGTGACGGAGGACCTTAATCCTAGGTCGGAAGCGGCACGCTGTTCGCATGGCGCGCCAATTACGACCAAAAATATCGCCCTCGTGTTACCATTTCCTCCTTTCACGACATCTATGAGTCCAGAGCACCTCCATCAGGTTTTGACACAAAGAGAAAAAGGTAGCGCCACCGGCCTTGGCCTGTATTGCCCGGGCTTGGAGCCGCTCAAAACGATGTTACCTTCCTTTCAATGTTTGTTTGATTACCGCATGTATCGATTTCGCAACACATCCAGCACTCCAAGCCAGGATGAATTGGGCCACTTATACCAGTTGAAGAAGCGGATCGACGGGCTATATACGACTCTTGGGACATTCGACGGTTCCGATCCAATCGGGCTTCTCCACTTCCTGACGATTTTCAAGGAGGCTTTCGACGCCTTCAATAAGTCGGAAGGAGTGGTGGTTCGCGTGCTCACCTACTTCCTGGGCGTCTACGCCAAGGATACAGATCAGACCCAGGTCTCTCCCGGCACTCGTGTGGAGGGGCTTGGGATGGCGGCCACATGGCCTCATGTCGTCCACATGATGATAAATAGGTACCTCACCGATGAGGTGCTTCAAAAGGCTCACGGCCAGGTGACTAGCACGATCCAGTGGAAATGTGAGGATGATTTGGCGTTCGCGCAACGCATCATGAATTCTTCCCGCACGTGCCGACATGTCTTCAAACTCTCCGAGCTGGTGCAGAAAGTTTTTAGTGGACTCCATGATGCCACTCGTTGGCGTGTCCAGGGACAGATGAAGTACATGCGACGCGAGGATCGGAACAGCATGATTTTTGTTCGCTAGACCGCCTTCTTAGAAGGCGAAGCCCAGACGGCCCAGACGGCCGCCGCCGTTCCACGTTCTCACCAACATGCCGGACAGAACCTGTCTCGAGCAACGAAGAACCCGATCATTTTGATGCATCCTGCCTCCAGTATGACGTAGGAATCGTCCCTCTCGACTTGGCAGCGCCCCGACCAGCACGAAATGGTGACGGATCCCACGATGGTGGTAGACACGGCCTTCCTGCTTGGGGACATCCTGGTGTTGACTGACGAGCAGATCTAGAAGGCGACCAGATAGATTAGATCAGAGAGCCGTGACGTATACGTGCTGTTGAGGACGCTCAGGGCTCATCGAGGCCCAGATGCAGGCAGCGCAGACGGTAATCTCGAGCGACTACTGGCAGCTGTCGCGAAATTGGCCACAGTACATTCACTTTTCGCCATCTCTCTTCATCCCAACGCATCTACTTCGCGTACAATTACTATCTCGACCAGATAGATGCAAACCATCTCCTGAAGGATTGGTACCATCAAAAGATGCAAGCGATGAATAACTCTCGTCCCGAGCCCGTTCCTCGTCCGATGAATCAATACGGGTATGGTGGTGGCCGACGTGGACGTGGAGGTGGTGGAGGTGGTGGCCAGTTTCAAAGACTGCGATCGTCCGCCGTATGAACCCAACCGCGATCGCCCGCAGCAGCCCGGACAGGTTCATGTTGCTATAAACCCGGACAAACTAATGCCTCCGTCAGATCAGACCAATTCTGCAGTGTAGTCGGAAAAATAGTAGCGACAGACACCAAGAAACGCCGTGTTTCTGTCGCGAACACGAATAATTCCTCGGTGGAGGAACAGTCAGGGGGTAATGAAAAGAAAAATATGCGTGCGGAAGTCGAACCTCATCACGAGTCTCGATCAACCGTAAATGATAATGAATTTGAACCATACCCCTTGACTGCTTCTCCCCGTCGAAATAGGGCGACGATGTTCCAAATTTCTGGTCTCGCATGGACGAAAGTCCTTCCAAGTGTCTAGTCTTGAAGCGCCAGAATTACGTTGTGTCTGGTTCCATCGGCGTGACGACGAAGGTGCAATTGCCTTTGCCGTTCGTCTTTGACACCGTAGCCGGATATAAAGTGATACGGCGGAGCTTCCTACCGGAGGGATAGACTAAGGTTTTCATGAAGAACGAAAACCTTCCCAAGTTAGGTGATGCGAGTGGCAATGCGTTAAAGGTGACACACGAGGTGCTTCTTAGTGTACGCTTCGGCAATGCCCTATATCTAGTAGTCTTCCTTTTTGTTGGCTACCTGGAGGTCCCCGTTGTCTTGGGGACTCCGTTCACGTGTCCCGACCCGACGCGCCTAGGACAGAATCTGCACCTATCCCCCTTCCTCTCTGCCGCGACCGGATCAACCAACTTCCTCCTACTACCCCCTTCAATTCCCCTCTCACCCATGGCCCCTCTCGTCACTTCCGGGCCGCCCCTGCCAAGCACCACTCGTGCAGCGCCCCCACCCGCCAGGCGCTCGCACCGAATCGCGGCGTTAAAGGCACGGTGCGCGTACGAAAGCGCTGCTCCCCCCGTCACCACCAAGAGCACACGCATTATTGTAGCCACCAAGTTGCTCAGCTACGTAGCTCTTAAGGCGCTACTTTACCCCTGGCCGGCGGGGTGGCTTGTCATACCACCGACGCCACACGCTATCACCACCGCTCCACTCACAAAGTATACCAAACAACTTGGCTACGTCAGGCCGAAGGCGCTGATACCAGTCGAGGGGCTCGGCATCCTCACCCTCACGAGCCACAACACGAACCGACGCGCCACACCGGTGAGTGTACACCAACCCTCCCGACCTCCTCTGGCGGCGTGCCACCACAGGCACGATGATAAGAGAACCAGCGCCACGCACCATCATCACCGCCTCGCACAAGAATGGTGCCACGACATTCGACTTATTGCGCTAAAGGCGCGACTCCCTGTCGAGTAACTCGGAACCATTTCCGCCCTCCTCAGCGACACCTGACCAATCCGGATTCCAAACCATCGCACCACCTTGGATCCGAAACGACAATCAGTGCGCGTAAACCAGCTCTTCCCTCTTCCTCCGGCGCCACCACGGGCTCGAGCACGAAACCAAACTCGTAGTCCAGTCCACGTCGCGCCGAAGGCGCGACTCACCCGCTTAGCGACGAGGTGGCCGGTGTGACAACCTGCGCCACATGCAGAACCACCTCATTCACGCCGGACTGACGCACTATGGTGCCAACAGGCGCAATGAAGAACGCATGCCTACCGCCTCGCCCTCCTCTCTCCCGGAGCAGCCGCAAGCACGCGGCCAATAGCCCCCACTTGGCGTCAATTTACGTCGCGCGTATGGCGCGACTCAACCACTGGACGACAAAGTGACGTGCGACACAACCACCGCATCCCACCTAAGTCGCGCAGAAGGCCAACTTTTAGGCGGGGACGCAAATGTTGCCTTGAAAAGGATGAGAAGACAATGGAAAGCAACAGGAACCTAGCTTCGCGCCGAGGACGCGACGCACGAACGGAACTCAACTACGATGGAACGGACATGGGATATATGTGAAACTAGAAGGACGGCACGTCGCACCGACAGGCGCGACTTCTGTGTCTTTACTAATGAACTACCGCTACCTACTTGTCCACTACGATCCGCGTCCCCGCCACGGCCGGTTCACTGGTCCACAGTTCACGTCCCACTCATCATTGTCGCGAAGGCGACGATGGCCACGAGGCGAACCACGGCCCCGACCAAAGGCATCGTCCCGTTCCATCGTCAACCGACGGTTGTAGCGTTCGAGGGTTGGAACCGGTCCTGCAAGGTTATCGCCCTAGGCTTTAGGCCTTCGAAAGGAGTGGATCGGGCGACAAAGACACGGTTGCTGACCCGGTTCCATCGGGACCAGTTGTCGTCGGGATTCTGGCGACCAGCCCACCCGGCCACGCACTGCAGCACCTCCCGCATGAGGGTGTTGGCTTTCCACTGAAGAACCAACGGGTCCCGGAGAGTGCGAAGGCCGAGTAGCTGCTCAAGGACGTCTTCCATGACCACACACCTCGCCCCAACCTGCGCAAAGTTCTAACTGAGGCGCTCTGGCGGGTGATCGGCAGCACGCGCCCGGGAAAAGGGTCCGGGTCGACTTGCATCTGAAAGGCGCCTTCGGGCCCCTCTCGTTCTCCGGTCGTGACTCGTGCATATTTTCCACGACAGCACGATCCCTGGTGCCACTGGAGGCGCCAGCGCCACCCGTGGCATTCACGTTGACCACCATCTGCTGTGACACCAATTAAGATCTCAGCGCAACCACCGAGCCCGTTCCATCAGGAGTCACCGTTATTGTGCGCGCACTTTCTGTGACTGTGCCTTGTCGTTCACGTCGCGCCGCAGGCGCGAATTCTACACGGGCAGGGGAAGATGAGAAAGACCCAACCGCCTGCGCGGTCGATTCAGTGGCTGCAGTCGCCGTGGCTGGCACTCCGGTGGGCACTCGAGGCAGAAAAGAGTGCTTCGGCGCACCAGGAGGATCACTAAGACCCGAGAGGGCGGAAGCAGTACCAGACGTCGCGTTCGCAGCGGCGGTTGCCGACGCAGGAGTGAGCGTTCCTCGCCTGATGAGTCGGCGCACGTCGTCACTCATCTTGGAAGAAACCGACACGGACCTCAACGGTACCCCAGCTCTGCGAACCCCGGGTTCAACGATTTTTTAGCGTGCAAAATAAAACAAAATAAGTGGCCATGATTCAATTTGCACAGTATTCTGCCGCCCTTTGGGAAAATCTTTAATTTTAATTGGTGTAAGACCAATTTTTGAAATCGTAGAACCCGCGCTGCGTTCTACGATATACCCTGCTTCATGTATTTGGTTGGATAAAAACATTGTAACGAAAATTGGGTTGGTTCTACGATTGTGTAAGATGTATTTTTTGAAAATCGTACAACCGAGCGCGGGTTGTACGATTTACAAAATTTGCACTAAAACTGTACGTCAGATGTACAATTGAGACTGTCGGGTGCGCACTTGCCCTGATGGTAGGGTGTGCCGGTCAGCACCGGCATGCCTCTTCTGCGACGTGGTGTGTGTGCATGACGTATAATCGTTGAACCGGCACTCGGTTCAACGATTTTGCGATGCGGGACCAGTTGGATTGGCGTTTATATACAGGAGATTGCAAGTGCTTATGTAGGCAATATGAATGATAGAGGCGCGTGTCTGATATTGTCGGTTACATTGAATAGATTACGTTAGGCGCGCCCGTGCCTGTCTCACAGAAGTTGGAGCATAGACGAACCGCGGAGAGAGAGGCTTGGGACGATAAAATGTAGAAGTGTGGCATTTGTGCGCGGCTGTCTCTTTCACCGAGCATTAACGACTGTGAACTTTGCGAACGTACGCTTCACTCTCGATTTTTCCTTTATCAACTTTTCTACTCTTTCAAAATCCATCGACCGTAATGACTTTGACGCGTACCCCTGTGTTTATTGGTACGAGCGTGGCGGACAGGTTTCTTGACATGGAGCCGGTGACGGGTACGATCGTGTGCGTTCCTCGCGAGCAGGGTATCACTAATGCGGCTCTTGCTACGGACCATGTGTGCAAGGAGCATGGAACGTTTGCGAGAGTGGCGAAGGGTTTGAGAGATTCGGTTGTGGCGAAATGTTCCATGGTGTTGTGCGAGGGCCACGAAATGCGCGGTGTTTACCTGAGCGCGCCGACTTGTGTCACCAGTCGTGGTGCAGGAGCACTTGCGGCACTGCAATTCCTGTATGTGAGCAATGGGTTCCAGTGCTCTCTTTGTGAGAGGTGCTACAAGAGTTTGCGCAACGTGAAGACGCATGGAAATTCTGAGTACGGGATGTGTGGGGAGGACTTGTTCAAGGAAGTGTGTCAGAAGGGGTCGATAATGGTGCAGACGTTGATGATGGGGAACAAGCAGCGGTACTTTCCTGTGACGGTTTCCGAAGGGGGTGGTGGCACGGAAGGTGATGGAGTTGGCGTTGCGGATGAAGTGCGGAGTGACGAAGGTGGAGGGAGGGAACCGATTTGTAACACTGCGTGCGTGACTGGAACTAGTCATGTGGCTCGATCGGGTGTGAAAGATATGAGAGGGAGTGCGGATGAAGCACCTGTAGGAGATCAGGCGGTCGATGGATGTAATGCCGATGGCATAAATAAGGATACCAGACAGCTAATGTCGATTGCTTTGGCTGCATCTCCGTTTGCCGGCTTTGTAAGATATGGCTAGGTTCTGTTGTCTGCTGGTGCTGCAGATACGGAGGCTGGTTGAACTGGAACGGGGAAAAGGAAGGTGTGAGAAGCAACACCGGAGACCGAATTGATGCGACGGAGAGTTGGGCTGGGAAGTTGCGTGCGAAGTTGTCTGCCATGGAGCATTTGCGCGATGTTTTTCGCAGTGGGACTGTGAGCACGGGGATGGAAGTTGGGGATGACCGTCAGCTTGATAGTGCGTTTCTAGCCAAGACTGAGTTTGACCTTGTTTTACAGGAGTACGAAATGGGGATGTTGGAGTCAGTACGTCTGTGTACGCGGGTAGACCGTGCAAGCGACGTGGAGAGGTGTCTGGAGGATGACCCGTATCAGTACCTGTGTGATTTTTAGAAGATGCGGCGTCTTTTGGCGCCGTCTTTGTTGCGAATGTTCACGGTGAATAGCACGGGGGCCCACGTGAATCTATCCAACAAGTCGACCAGGAGGTATGCTGATGAGTTGTTTGCTTTTCTGGTGTTTAGTGTGCGTTACAATGAGCGGCATGGGCGCTTCCAAGGGCTCATGGGGGACCAGATTGAGATTTACACGGAAGCGTGAAAGGAGAAGATGGACACGAGCGGGAAGAGGGTGGGTGCATTTCATCGGTTTTTGTTGCCTGCTTTATTGCAGCAACTAGATTTCTGTGCGTCTAGTAGACTTATTTGTTTGTCTGTACATTGCGTGCAAGTCTGTTAGAGGCAAGGTGGGGAGGGATGGAACGGTGATGAATGCGCCGAGGTTTTGTGAGGCATCGGGGTTGTCGCCTTGTCTCGCTGCGCTGCAGTATTTGTCGAAAGCTGTTTGGATTATGCATGTGTGTCTGTTTGTACCGGCTGGTGAGGTTGGTTTTTTCAGACGTGTTATGATGGGTGGAGAAGATGAGAAGCAGGAGGAGATTGAGAATGTGCGCAGGTGCATGGATATGAATGGAAACAGCAGTGCGTCGTATGTGAGGTACGTACTGAACATCTGTATGCACGTCACGAGTTCTCATCATGTGAGCGGGAACTTTTTACCGTGCAGAAAGCATGCTCTCTGTGGGTATGCGGAAGGGGTTGAGCTATCCATGAGCACGCTTGGAAAAGCTGTGGAAAAGTGGCATGTGTCAGCTGTGAGTATCCTGGATGAGAACATCATGTGCGGGTATCAACCGCCCTCTGATTTTGTTGGCAATGCTCGCGCACTTTCTGACGACATGAGCAATACGGATGTTGGGTTTTCTTTTCTTCAACATCCTATGAATGGGGCGAAGCTGTCTGCCTTATCACGTGCGTTTGTGAAGCATCTAAGCAAGGATGGGAAGGCCCAGGTGGCATTGCGGGCGTATCCTGGCAGATGTGATGTTGATGATTGTTTTCAGTTTGAAGACATGCTTGTGAGCCGTCAACGTGCGAAGAAGTGGCTTGTGTATTGCAGGCTGTTGCAAGAACGGCTGAGTATCATCGTGCATGTGTGCTCGGGCTCTCCGGGTCGTTGCTCTGAGATGTCTACGTTCAATCTGTGCAACACGGAGGTGTCCCCCCGGAACTTGTTTATGTTTGAAGGGGAGGCTGTACTTTTGTCGCGTTACTCGAAGCAACGGAAGGAGAAGACTGTGGATCAGCTCGTGGCAAGGTTTTTGGATCCCAAGTCGACTCTACTTTTGTTGAAGTATCTTATATTTGTCAAGCCGGTTGAAGCATTCTTCATCGAAGCTATGTCACCCGGAGGTGGTTTGCTGAGGAAACATATGCAGCCGTTGTTTTCCGTTGACGGCATTCGAATTTCCGGGGATCGTCTGCGGGACGTGATGAGGAGGCAATTTGAAAATGCCGGTATCAACTTCAACGTTTCTCGGTACCGGCAGTGGACTGCAGCAATGGTTCGTTTGATAACGGAGGGGGAGGATTCGTTTGGCAGGGAGATACTTGAAGAATTGCAAAGCATCGGTCACCTCAATGCTGGTCATTCAGCCCAGATTGCTGACCGACACTATGGTCGTGGGAGGGCCGACATTTCTGGGATTGGATTCCAATCCCTTCAACGATTCAGAGGTTGGTGCAAAGTGTGGCAGAAACATCTTGGGCTGATTGAAGAAAGTGGAGGGTTGGATGGGAAGCACTCGAAGGGGGTTGGTTCCATAAGTGGTCACAGTCACGTCCAGAAGGGAGGACTTCAGAATGAAGATATCGAGAAACTTGGTGCGGAAATATCGGAAAGGGTATCGCAGAGTCTGAAGAGGACGTCACAGGAGATGTGGAATGAGGATGAGCATGGAATTTTCACCCCGCAGAAGGTGCGCCGAACTGGTTCAGACCTGTTGGCGGCAAGTGTCACACCACTGCAGAAGCTCCGACCGCCTACAGCAGGGGGAGTTATCAGTCAGCCGCCGGCTCTACGATGTGGCGACGCTACGTTCCAGTTTGTTTCGGAAGTTCAACTTCTCGAACCGCTTGTCCGACAACAGGACGAAGATTGCAAAATTCTACTGCCGTCTCTGCGTTCAATGCTGAAAGACGAAAACGCAGTGTTCCGGTCTCAGATGCAGTGTGATGTGGTGGCTACGATTCAGACGAATTCGTTTCATGCACTGATTGTTATGCCAACTGCTGCTGGAAAGTCGTTGTGCTTCTTGCTGCCTGTATTTATGGACAAACCCGGGAAAGTGTCTATTATCATTGTACCGCTTGTGGCTCTGAAGACCGAGTTGTACGAAAGGTGTAAACAGTTTGGTATTCCTGCGGTGCAATGGGATCCGACACATGCTGCAGCCACCACCACGAACTATGTGAAGGTGTACCTGGTGAGTGCAGAGCACATGGAAATGAGTGCGCTACATCTACTGATTCGTCAACTGCATGCAACAGGGTCGTTGCAGAGAATAATCATTGACGAGGCGCATCTGACCGTATTGTGGTCAGACTTTCGACCT
>JAVCKV010083446.1:0-21162 GCA_032274145.1 Herpochondria borealis | reverse complement strand
TTGTTAAGGTCTACATCAACGCAAAGACGCTCAAGGTCATCAGGTGTTGATACAACAGCTGGTGGTGTCTTGTCTTCGGCGTTAACTACGCCCCAGCAAGTTTCGAAGTCGAGGTCAAAAACACCGGTGCCCGTTGAACGAATGATGTAGTTAAAAGTGCCGCAGCCATCGATGGCCGGCCCGTTGCTGGTATCTGAATCTATGACGGTAATGTCGAACATCAGGGCGTCAAGAAAGGCTACATTACCAGTCAGGACCATTTCTGGCATGAGCACTGCGGTGCAATCATCTTCCAGCGTCAGGTTGATCTCACCGATACAAGCGAGGTTTGGTTGGTCGAATGCAACAGTAATTATTATAGTTACTTCCGCTTCATTACCGTTAGCATCGGTTATGGTCACGGTTAAAGTGTTCGTACCTATGTCGTCGCCATTGAAGGTAAGGTCACGATCAAACCTGAAGGTAATTGCGGCTTCGCCGCAGTTGTCACTGACAAGAAGTATATCCTGCGTATTCAAGGTTATGGAGGGATTCTGGTCCGTCAGGTTAACCAGAGGATTAAGGGGCGTAACAATCGGAGCAAGTGTATCTAAAACAGTGATCGTAAACGTGCAAGGCTCACTCTCGTTTCCACTTTCATCGGTTACCGTTTCCGTAAATAAGGCTTCGCCAATTTCTGAGCAAGAGAATGTCACCACTGTTCCAGAAGCCTCACCGGTTGAAGGGCAATTATCTTCGTCTACGAGCAAACGGTCTTCTAGAATTGTACTAATAGCTCCTTCTGCACCCAAGTAAACGGTATCACTAACACAGCTTATTATGGGAACGATGTTATCGACAATGGTTACCGCTATAAAACCAGTTGAAGTGTTACCGCTATCATCGGTGGCGACAATTTCCACCTGGATGCTAGGAGAAGTAAGATCGGCACAACTAAAAGTTAGGCCTTGGTCCAGAGACTTTGCTTCTTCATCTTTTTTTGCACCTGCGTTCGCGCCAAAATGAAGCCCGCTTTCATCAACCCTAAAGATGCCCGTCACTTCTGCGCCACAGTTATCTGAAACCGCGTAGGCGTAATCGTCTATATTCAAAGTTGCTAGGCCATTCTCGTCCAAAAACAAAATGGTATCGGCGGCAACGATTTCGGGCAACTCATCGTCAACAACTTCTATCATGAAGGAGCAATTATCAGTTCCAATAATATTGGTTGCCGTAGCTGTGATCATCGTTAGGCCTATCGAAAAAGCTGCCCCAGACTCCTCACTGTAAGTCATCGTAGCGGCCGGGATGCCGGTAGGATCAGTTGCCACAAAATTCACGGTAGCCAAGCAAACGCCGGGCTCGGTAGAAACTGTGATATTTTCCGGACACGTCGCCTCCGGCGATCTCCCACCAAGGGTCACAGTAAATGAGCATTGGTTCATATTACCAGCCTCATCTGTAACTACAAAAGTATTAGTTGTTATCCCCAATGGGAAAATAGTGCCACTACCCTGTCCCTCCGTTTGGGCCGTAATGAAAGAGCAGTTATCCGAGGCCTCTGGTGTTACAAAAAGGACTGTTTGCCCCGAAGGGTCGTTGGTCACTACAGCTATATTTTCCGGGCAGGCGATTACCGGAGCAGCAGTGTCCTCTACCAAAACGGTGAACGTACACTGATCCATGCCCGCGCTGTTCGTAGCTGTGGCCGTGACCGTAGTTACACCGATAATAAAGGCAGTGTTCGGGTCCTGGGAGTAAGTGATCTCGGACATTGGGATGCCCTCAGGATCAGTGGCCATAAAATCGACCGTGGCAGAGCAAATACCAGACTCTGCGTCTACGCTGATATTGGCCGGACACATAATGCCAGGCGATACTTCTTCAACCGTTACGGTGAAGGAACAGTCATCCGCATTGCCTGCAGCGTCGCTGACCTGAAAGGTGACCATGGTAACGCCGAGGGGGAAGGTTTCTCCGCTAGCGAAACCGGCCATCTGGGTAGTCGTCGGTGTACAGTTATCCGTGCCTACTGGGTCAATGAAAATGACTATTGCTCCGGCGTCACTGGTTGCGGTGATGCTGACATTGTCGGGGCAAGTGATGATTGGTGTTTCATTGTCCGTTACAACTATTGACACCATGCAAGTCGTTGTCAGGTTATCTGAATCAGTGATGGTAAGCACAACTGGATTGGCTCCCAGGTCTGAGCAGCCGTAAGTCTCGGAAGTCGGGCTGGTTGTAAAGTTGTCAACACTGATGGGAGTAGTGCTCCCACCACAATTATTCACCAGTGTAGCTATGAGGTCCGTAAAATTGATGGTTTGATCGGCTCCTCCTTCCTCTATATCTACGATGGCATTTTCACAAGTTGCCCTAAGAATACCTGGATCAAACGTGATGATGACTGCGTCGGAGATATCATTACATCCTACGAGGTTACCTCCCGCCACAGTAAGCGTTAAGGTCGTGGATGCTGTAGCCATGTCATCCTCCCCGAAGGTGTAGCTAATGGCTTCGCTGTAACTATTGGTATTATTGCCCGCAGCGTCGTTGAAATTACCATCTCCTGAAGTAGACCAGGCATAGATATAGCCTTCAGTACTCAAAGAAGTAACCAACTGCTCTAAAGCTATAGGCTGACTAGCACAAAGCAAAAATTCATCATCGGACAGTTCCACTAAGGGCTCATCGTTTATACCGGAACCGTAGCAAAAAACAGCCTGCATTTCGTCATTCAGTTGTTGAGGAAAGGAACAATCGGCAGCGATGAAGGTAAAGGCCTGCACGTTTGACACAGCAGGATTTTGGATATTGATCGTTAAGCTTCCACTCTGATCTATCATTGGGAGGAAAGGCGAAAAGTCTCGCATTTCCGGCATGTTGGGTGTGCCAAATTGCCCAAAAGGGACAAAAGGTATTGTACCTGGGTAGATAAATATTTGTTGTTCCTCCCCACTATAGAAGCGTAATTCTACCTCATCTGAAGCGCCGTCCTGGCTAGCAATATTCAAAAAGAAAAGGTTGCGTCCGTCGAACTCAACCGGCAAAGCTACACCTGCAATGTTACCATTGATGAATGCCGCCAGTTGATCGTCCTCATGATTGAAGATACTATTTGGGGTAAACTGTGCAACAGTAGTTAACGTCATGGAAGACTGACCCGCCACCGGGCTCCAGTTTGGCACTGGATCGGTAAGGTTTTCATTGAACACCGGTGCATAGCTAAGGGCAAAACAGCGTTCTTCTTCCGATTCTACCAATTCGTATAGGGCTGTTGAAGTAAACTCCTCCCCCATCGCCGCGCTTTGCGGGCTGAGGCTGGTCCAATCAGGTGCCTGAACGAGCGGTTCTACCTGATACCTGATGACAGTGGTTGCAGTGTGTTGCTCATCTGTCTGTTCCGTAGCAGTTGTCCTCACGCTGACCATCCCGGTAAAACCAGCATTTGGGGTGGCCCGTAACACGCTGCCGTCCAAGGTCCAAGTTACTCCAACGGCGAGAGGTTCAAAGGACCAGATAACGGGATCATCATCCGTACTGGTCAGGTAATCTGCCAGTTCCAGCGAATTGAAGGGAAAGGTTTCCAAGGTGACTTGATCAGATATATTTTCCAAAGAAATGGGTTCATCCATTCGTTGGCCGATATTGATTTCGAATGGAGCTACAAAGTCACCCAAAACATCTTGATGCTGAAAAAGAATGGATTCCTGGGCGATATAGACGGTGCTCGTAGCGTCATGGTAAACCATAATTTCGACAGTTTCCCCCATAGCCATATTTGAGTAGATAGTGGCGGAGTAATAGGCCTCCATGCCAAAACCAGGAAGGAAAGTTAGGTTTCCGACGCCCCTTATTTCTCCATCGACGAAAAAAGCGACTTCATCCGAGGCGGACCGGGAAGGTTCTCCACTGAATAACACGACGCCGGTTACCGTCATCTGGTTAGCGTAGTTATTTGCGCTAAGGGGCTGCCATCCGGGGGATTGCGCTAGTAAACCTTGTGAAAAAAGGCATAAAACGAGAAATACAGTGGTAGCGTCAAGGGTAGCAATTCGCATGAGATTGAAATTAAAAGACCGGTGATACCTCCCGGGGAAAGGGAAGCATCACCGGCACATGGTCTAAACCTGTGACAAAACCTACTTCAGTTCAATTTTCGCCGTCTGGATCGCATTCGATCTATGCAGGGTAATGGTGTAGAGCCCTGCTGGCAAGTCCCGAGGCGTCCATTCAATAAGGTTGCTGGAAGTCGGGGCCGTAGCGTTGATGATGTCTACCTGTTGGCCGTACACATTATGTACTTCGATCAGTACTTTTTCTCCTGGCCGAGCCGTAAAGTCTAAGAATACCTGATTCCTGGCGGGATTGGGGAATACTTTTAAGAAAGTATCTCCAGCAGTAGCGTTGTCTACGTTACTGACAATGGAAGAGGATAGGTGAAAAGGTAAAGGCTGTTCTACCTGACCAAGTACCTCGTTGATCTGGAAAGCAAAACCTTCGCGTAAGTCAAACACTTCATCTGCTGACCTATCGTAGAAAAGGAAGTCCAAGGCTTCTCCTTCCTGATTCGCATACACCGTCAGGAACACCAAATAGGCGTCCAGGGCCTCCACGTAGGAGATACTGCTGGCGCCACGAACCTCTCCGTCCACCATAGCACCGAATGTATCGCCTGTTTCTAAGAGGCTGACACCGATAGAATCCTCTACAACTGCTATCAGGTTCATACTGAACTCGAAATCTCCGGGCTCAACATCCCAGTAGGTGTTTTCTAAGGATTTGATCCCAGTAAGCAAACTCTTGTTGCTAGCGCCGGTGGTCGGGTCCGAGGTAAGGTTTCCCGGAGCGGGGTACTCCAGTACGCCAGCATTAGACAGGCGCAACAAGTAGCCGTTGGGAGAACTCATGAAGTTCAGGTTACCAATCCAGCCGACGCCAGCGACGTACTGTGCAAAGGCGAATTGGCCCTTTATTACGTCACCGTTCAGCGGGTCGAGTGTGGCCAGGGCATCCGATACCGCAAGGCCACGTGATGGCAAAAAGCCAAGCCAGTTCCACCCTTCGTTTACCGTAATTGGCAAGGATGGGTCGGCTGTCTGCCCTACAAGGGTCAAAGAGTCATAGGCACTAGAACGGTATTGGTACATCGTAGTGTTACTGACCGTATTCAGGCTACCTAACCAACGATCCAATGAAGGTGTATACTGGCTGAACTGAGTCTGGCCCTTGAGGATGGAGGTTTGGTCTGGGTTAGTCAGGCTTTCCATGAAGCCATCAGTGGAGGAATCACCTAGGTCAACGTTATAGGAAATCCAGTTCCAGCCAGGATGGATGTATATCTTCCGCAACACCATATTATCCGTATGGATCGTCTGGGGTTCAAGTGGCGAACCGATCAAACCATCTGGCTCGAAGAGGAAGGATTCGACTGTGCTACCGAAAAGCTCACAAGCAGAGGCATCCCATATCTGGAATTCCACCGTCTCTCCACTTACGGCGTTACTGTACACGGTCAGGAAGGCGAGATAAGGGTTAATAGTGCCATTATCCGTTTCTAGTTCCTGGTTGTACTGAACGTTAGCCAGGCCACGTAACTCCCCGTCGACGAAGGCTCCGATCCGGTCTACCCGATCTTTGGAAATCACTCCTTCGATGTCGAGTTCTACTGCCAGGTTCATCGAGAAGGTGTACTGGGTGGGTTCAAAGCTCCAGGCGGGGCCTTCACACAGTACCCGGAGGTCCACTTCCAATGGTTCGTCACCATCCACTGTTTCCATCTGGAGGGTAAAATTGTAGGCATCAGGCAGCAAGTCAGACGGGAATTCGAAGTTCACGATTAGCCGCTCCCCTGGGGCAACAGAACCGGAGCGTGGAAAGACCTGCATCCAGTCTGGGATATCAGAGATATTGAAGGATGTGATCGCCCCACCTTGATTTCGAATTTCCCGGGTAACGATCAGTGAATTCCCTTCCTCCACCATTTCGTCTATACTGCCGCCACCCCAGTAAAGATTGGATCGGTTGACATAGAACTCCCAGGCGATCTCACTAGTCTCATTGCCATAAAAGTCTAGAATACCGTTGGTGACAACTCGCAGGGTCCGATTCTCGATGAATTGGTTGGCGACGTCAGGGACGATGACAATCTTGTCTTCCCTACAGGTGATGATTGCATCCACCAGCGCACCGGTGGCTACATCGACCAGGGCCAAGTTGTTGTAACTGATGTTCGTACCGATTGCATCCGCCCTGGAGATACGGTCACACTGAATTCGCTTGGTGAAGGTGATGGAGATTTCGTCTCCTGGGTTCAACACACCGTCAGCGGGCTGGGGAGTTCCTAGTAATTCAGGCGGTTTAGTTTCCTTCCGCCCTTGGACGATGCGGGAAATCCCCGGATTTAGGGAGAGGTCGAAACATTCCGTTACGGCACGGATATCGTAGGGGCCGTCACGCAGTTCAGACATATCCCAGTCCACCACCGTAAATACCTCGTTGGTCAGGTCATCTGGCGCCAACTCAACGATGTTAATCCAACTGCCATCACCACCCGTTGGGCGGTATTGTACGCGAATCATGTTTAGGTCAGGATCTGTTTTGATGTACTCAACTAAGGTGATTGATAAGCGATTGTTATCGGTTGGCGTCACTACCCAATCCTGCATTGGGAAGCTGATACCAATGGGCGAACAAGGCTCTAGGAACTCCACGCCTATGCGGAATTCTTTATAGAATTTAGCCAGGTCCGCAGGATCGTAAAGACCTTGTCGGATGATTTCTCCAAAACGATCAGTCTGTACATTATGGTCCGATAGATCATAGCCTAAACCACGGGAGTGTTCCCACATACATTCCGAAGCCATGTAGACGCCAAGGTCACTATAACTGTATTCCTCCGGGCCACGCTCTACGGTCATGAGGACTTCGATAGTTTCCCCTGGAAGTATCTGGAAAGAACGTGGTTCCGTCAAACCTTCGCCGTCAACGGAGATCACCGCACCATCTGGGTTAGAACCTTCCACTGTCCCTAGAATGTAGATTAGTGGATCATTGCCTGTTTGGCTATCATTGGTCAATTCCAGGTTGAATATAGCTGGAGAGTTAGCGGGGATATTAACCTTGTTCAAATTGTCCGTATTAAAGACAACCTGTTCCCGGTTCAGGGTACCGGGCTCCCAGGGGCACATGGTTTCTCCGGAACGCGTTTTGAAGACAGGCGTGCCAAACACACCATCGTCCAGAATATCTACCGTCCAGTTATCATTGGGGTCATCATCCGCCAGGGTATAACTAACCGTGGTAGAGTTGCCTTCAATGTAAGAAGTCTCACTAGTCTTGTTCCCTTCCATCTCAAAACCAAAAGAGACCTTCTGGCCGTTACCGAAAGCTTCGAAGCCAACAGTTTCTGTCATTTCAGCTGACCAGAAGAACTCGTGGGTAAAAGAAGAGCTTTCCTCTGATGATGTTTCCTTAGATACGGTAAGTACATTCAAGGCATCAAAGGTGATGTTCTCAACGAATTCCGCCTTTTCTTTTGCTTCCTTATTCTGGGCGATAATCCTTCGCCAGGCGTCCGCTGCGATAGTGTCCCCAATTTGTTCCAGGGATGGGATCACGTCGGTAAGCAGTTGCCATTGACTGTACACATACTTAGTATCGAAACCATCCGGCCAAACGCGGAAGCCCTGGTCGAGGGTTATTTCGCAGTTCTCATAATCGTATTCCAACTTATCAGTTGTACTGAATTCGAAATTGACTGCTGCACCGACGTACAAATCAGCATCTTCTCCGAATACCGCGTCGCCATCCGAGGTGGAGTACTCCCGGTCTACGGTTACACAGAATTCGGCCGAGTTTTCCTCCGTAGTCGAAGAACCGATGCTACCGGAAATATCCACTTCAGCAACTACTTCATTCTCCATGATAATACCTCCGAATGGTGTACCGGCGTAGGTGATCACCTTTGCCCCCAGGTCCAGTTCCAGACCTGCGTTATCTTGTGCGGAGAACATACTGGCATTAGACCAACCCCAACATTTCTGGCTTGATTCTGCAATGGTGGAACTTGACCCATCTCCGGGAGGGTCCCGTAGTACGATCATCGGAAAGGCCGGTGCCGAAGTTGTAAAGCTAGACTCACGCGAGCGCTCGCCAAGCACCACTACCCTTTCGGTAGCGGTTGCCGCCCCGGTCCCGGTTTTAGCGACGACCTGTATGAATTTGGTATAATCCCCTCCCAGGTTCGGGAGGCCAGCATAAAATCTTAGGACATAGGTCGTCGTATCACTTACGATAACGGAATCCTGTTCAGCATCAGCAACTTCATTATTGATGACTAGTTTAAAGGTATCCAGGTAACACTTCTCCTCCTTATACATCTCAAACACCCGCACATTACGCGTGTACTCACGGTAACCATTTTTCGGGCCAGTCTGGTCAATAAAGGCTGGGCTACCCGGGCAGTTTGCAAGGGTCTCAAAAGCTTGCAATTCTACATTGGGTGGTGCTGTATGAATGAAGTTAATAGTATCCTTTTCGATCTCCCGAAGGTCTGTTTCTACCCCTCCAGCTAATTGAAAGGCATCGTAAATAGTGGGGTCTGGATGGTAAACGATGGATACCGCCATAGGGATCGGAGGCAGCTGTTTGAGCAAGTAATCACCTCCCAGATTCTCCACAATAAGTTCCTGTTCGTAGCAGCCGTTGAGCGCGGCAATCTTAATCCTGACCGGCGCATCTAAGTCGTTAATTGATAAGCGACAAGCACCGCCTGCGATCTGGCCACTCACCTCCCGCTTAGTCGTATTCTGGAAGCCTACACCGGCAATCGGTCGGCTCAGGTTACGGGTCTCGAAGAAGCCCGGAGAAAACCTATGCGTAGTATCTACATAACGCGGCGTCATGATGACGCTGGCTCCCGGCTCGAAATCACCAACCCAGCGTCCGTCACTATCTGTAAAAATGGGCGGGAAATTCGAAACGCCATTCACCAAAAGTTCTACGCTATCCTGGTAGCAAAAGGTGTTTGAAAAACGTACTACGCCGGAGATGGTCACAGTGGAGTTATCAACAAAATCGATGTTCCCTACTGCGGTGGAACTGTTATTAAGGTTCACGATTCGCTCACTTGGGCTAAACTCGTGGGGGCTGGTGATCTGACGATAGGCGATTATGGAAAAACTAGCGTTTTTCACGGTTCCTGTCCCCGTCATCATTGGCCCGTAATCATCTACTTCGGTGCCAGTACCTTCATCTAAAGGAAAATATACCAGCAGGTTGCCGTCTCCAGCATCAACACCACTTTGTACGTTATCACCTGCAATGGGGTTAGCGTGGATTTGAATCTCTGCAATACTCTGTGCGCCCTGGAAGAAGGCTACTTCATCGACCAACCCCGTGTAGAAGTTGGAAGCTGTAGCACCGCCTGTAGCTCCGAGTTGCCATTTGTCACCGGCGTAATTGGCGGCTACGGTCATACCCGTCAACGTCGTCACCAAGTTGCCATTATTATAATAGGCTACCTCTCCAGTGTTGTCATCCATCACCAGGGCAAGGTGCTGAAAAACGGAGGTCGCAGGCCCCAAGGTCTGGGTACTACCGTTCAGTGTCAATTTGAATAATTCGTTCTCTAGAAATAGTTCGAAATTTGTCCCCTGGCTCAGCAAGGTCTGTCGGCTCTCCAGATCGAACGGCTGTATCGAAATCTCGATGGTAGCCGTGTCTGGCAGGTCGAAACTACTCAGTTCTACACAAGCGGCATTTGCGGCATTGAACTCCAGTGAACCGTAGTTGTAAAAGTTCTTTTGTGGGATAGCCTTGAAGGTCTGTACTTCGCTGTAGTTCACGCCCTCAATGGCATAATAACCAGCCACATCCGTCATCCCTGCGTTTTTCACACCAGCGTTGTCGGTGTCGAACTCCGCCCCTTCGATGGTAGCGTCGATCTCGTTCGGCGTCAAGTCAAAAGCGTTGCGCCCTAGTCCCTCGTCGAACTTCCAATAGCCCACCAACCCGTTAGAAGTACTTGATACGGTGATGTCTTTGGTAAGGAGGATGTCCGTTTGCGTCAGCGACTTACGGTAGATGCGCAAGTCATCAATATTACCTTTAAAATAGTTGCTCTGGTCCCGATCAGCGCCCATGATAAACAAAGCCGCAGTCGTATCAATGGCAGCCTGCATAGATTTGCGGTAAACACCATCAACGTAAGTAATGATGGTTCCCATACTGTACACAACGGCTACATGGTGCCAGTCATCAGGTGCTTCATCAAAGGTTATTTCCAATTCCTCACTGGTTGTTCCGTTCCCAACTCCGGCAACAACCCCTTTGCCACTCCCGCTGGCGGTAGTATGCAACCAGAAATTTTTGTTAAGATCACTACCCAGATCAACGATACCTGCCTTATCGTTACCATCGCCAATCTTTACCCATGTGCTGAGCGTCCAGCGGTCAGTGGGCAATTGTTCGTTGTAGGAAAGGCAGAGGTAATCGCTCACCCCGTCGAAGGCTAGCGAACGGCCAATGGTTGGCTCCAGAGTAACTGTACCATTGGCTACCGGATTGCCACTAAAGGTGGTCAGCCGGCCAGTAACTACTCCATTGGGGTTAACGAAACCAACATCTTTGCCAGGCATCCCTCGGCCAAACTGATTACGGCCCACGATGGCGTATTCATAAAACTCCCCAGCCTGCACGTTAAAATCAATATACTGGGAGGTGGCATTGTCGACCTGATCGAGGTAGGCACCGTCTCGCAAGATGGTGAACCCGTTCAAGGCTTCAGCGCTCAAGGGGTCGATGTTCCAACTGATCTGCACCCGGTCGGGGAAATTCCCCTGGGAAGCCTGTACGACTGGTGCCTGGGGAGGTAGCAGAAACCGCGCCCAAAAGCCCGATTCACTGATGTAATCCCGACCAATACTACGCCCCACTAAGGGTTGCCCCACGGTATGGCTTGAACGGTTGGTAAAACTAAAGGCATTGGTGGTAGAACCGTAGTTAAACAGCATCTCTCCCTGTGTCACCGTAAGGTTCGCCGATGGATCACAGCTGGTTTCTTCTTGCTGAGCAGATAAAGGGGTGAATAGAAGGAGCAGGGCCAGCAGGCTCCATAACCCATAGATATTAGATCGTGACATTTCGATAACTTTTGGAATGAATGAATTCAATCTGAAGGGGTAGCGGAACGAATCAAGACGTAGTGCCTAACTATCGCCGTGCCGGATCACCCTTTGGTCATTAAAACCAGATGGTACCAGCGAACATCATTGTTCCTATTGTCGCGGTTGCGCCCTACCCTTCCAAAATGTTAATCGACCCGGATGTAGATGAAGAAGTTCATGTTTATGGGGCGGGCTTCTCCACCACTATTATTTGTTGTACCGCTGAAAGTATGTGCGTGCGTGTCGTTTTCTGTACTCTTATTTTTATAACCGCGCTTCCCATCGTCATCACCATTTGCCGTGTCATAATCAGAATTGTAAGTAGTTGAAAACGAAGGTTCAACTCCACTGTTATTATCTGAGCTTTCTCTGGTGTATTGATCCCGGTAACCGTGGTTGTGCGTATTATCATTGGTAGAGCCGCTGAAGGCATGTCCGTGAAGTTTATTTCCATCACCCTGGACCGTAGCTGCCGCCATAGCACCACGGTCTGGGTCATTCCCATCGTTATACTCCGTTGCCCTCATAAACAGCCCACTCATATCCGGTACGTTGGTAGCGCCCATGATGGTGGCTAAACGGGTTCCGGGGATGGCACGGCCATCCATAGGCACCCAACATTCTCCATTTTGGTCAGCAAACTGCGTTGGGTTAAGGATGGAGTATTTAACGTCTCCCACCTGGCCGGAGCAGCCTTGCTGCGCAATTTGTTGGGCGGAGTTGACCGCCAAAGCGTAGGGTGCATAGGTCATTTCGGTACGCGGGCTCAGCTCCAGGCCACCTACGGTGATGCCGAGGTACACGTTGTTGGAAAAGTCACCTCCAACCAGGGGGGTTACAGTACCGAGGTTGTGGCTATAGATGCCGCCGACGACCTCAACAGTGGTTGTTTCAATCCAAAGGGCGGTGCCATTGGTGGCCACATTGTATAGCTTGAAGGTTACTTCCCGCATACCGTCTGCCACAGAGGCACCGTTGGCATCTTTTAGGGTTCCCTGAACGCTGATGGTGGGGTTTTGAGCGGATAGGCTGGCGGAAAAAAAAACCAGCAGAAAGAAAAGCCAGGTAGATAGTAGGTTAGGTCGTTTCATTGTATTGATTGTTTGTTTGTAAATTATTGCAGGCTCCGCTATCACATAAATGCAATAGTAGTTCCCTATCCATCTTAAAATTGGACTAAGGAGTAGCACAGGGTATTTTATAGTGCTCTCAATTTTCAGGTTGTCGCTAAATGTTTTACAATTAGGTTCAAAATTCAAGTTTGGATACGTTGCATGCTAATTTAAAGCATCATCCAAATGCCAAACATAAGCAATAAAATGCGGTTCGCAATCCAAATCAGGACTCTTGTAACCCCTTTTAGGCAATTCACTAAAGCTAATCGACATTAGCGCCTATTAAGTGAAATAAACGCCCACGTTGCTCCTTTCAACCTCCTTGGCACCTGCGGCCTCGCCTTATTCTTCATATTCATACCACTATATCCCCTATCCGTTTGAAACGTCACGGCCAAATTGAAAAAAATGGTCCTATCAGGTACATCCCCTTGATCTTTCCCTTACTGGCGGACAAAAATCACCTTCCCCATAATCAGCTCGCCTTCTTCATCAAGGACGAGGGCATAAAACCTACCGCTCCTAGTCAGCGTGCTTAGATCGACGTCAAAAGCGTAACCATCTCCTTGAATAGCGCCTTCGATACGTTGGCGTAAGACCGGGCGATCTTCGATAAAATTTTGCTCCTGGTTATCAAAAATAAAAACCTCGTAGGGTGGCTCTACGGTGGAGTACCCCTTCATTTTAGTCCTTTCCAAAGCAGCCAAAAAGATGGTATCTGTTGCTGGCACAAGCACCAAACTGGTACTGTCAATTCCACCACGGAGCTGGCCGCCAGCCATATCTTCCAGCATGGGATACGGCGTAAAATCAGCAGGGTCCAGCTGAGCAAAGACAGCAGTATCCGTAGTGGCAGACGGCGACGAGATAGGATCGATCTCCGGTAGCTTTGCAGGTACACTTTGCGATTCATTAACCTTCGGAGGCGCGGTCGCAGGTACCGGAAAAGTTGAAGAGGCAGGGCTAGTAACAGCACCCGGTATAGATGTAACCAAGGTGTCCTTAGAAGTAGGTAAAGTCATCTGCGATCGTGATTCAGAAGGAGGTGCCAAGGGTGCGTTTCCTGCACTTTGGCTCATAGCGAACCACCCCAAACCTGCCAGTACAAGTAATATAAGCAGGAGCCACCACCAATTGGAAGAAGTTCTTGAAGCTGATGTGTTTTGCAACGTATCAGGTTCAAAATGCTTCCGGTCTGCGAGGGCTAACAGCTCAGCCACCTCCACTTCTTCATTGCTAAGGTAAGTGGTTAGGTTCCGTCGTAAAGATACCCGCTGGAGCAAGGTAAAATCCTTGACCATCAGGCGTTCAAATGCCTTTCGTTCCTCCTCTGGAAGGTCACCGCTAAGGTATCGATCAATCAATATGTTTTCCTCTTCAGTCATGTTCAAGAGCGGGAGCTGATTTCTTTGTGTCGTTGGTCTTTTAATATGCTGTCTTCAAGTTTTTTCTGACAACGGTACTTGCGGTTACGGGCAGCATGATCATTCTCAATGTTCAACAGCTTCGCAATTTGCTTCATTGATGTGCCGCCAAAAAAAAGGCTGAGCAACCTTTGGCATTCCTTGCCCAATATCGAAAAGTGTTCTCGGAATATCTTATGTCGCTCACTGATGTCTAGATCATGCTGTATGTCTGTCTCACTAACCAATCCTTCGGCTAAGGTAATTGTCACGGTATTATTGTCTTTTTTCTTTCGCTTCCTCCTCCATAAGTTAATGCAAATGCCATATAAAAAGGTGTAAAACTCACTGGTCAGTTCGAAGTCTACCACCTGGGCCTTCCGCCATAAAATTAACAAGCCCTCCTGAAAAACATCGCGGGCATCTTCCTGGTTGCCTCCGTTTTTTGTGACCATCGCCTCAATTCTCGGAGCAAATTCTGTGTAGATCGATTGCACTACGGCAGTATCCCTGGCCAGAAGCCCCTTTAGGTACACATCAGAAGTTGTAGACATAGTTAGTTGAAATTCTGGAATTGCACATGCCCATTGTGGTTGAACAGCACCATCTATGTAAGGGGAAAGCCAATAGGGAGCAGTAAAGTTTAATGCCGTTTCAGCGTGACATTCTTTGACATGGAAGGATTCATCAGCATGATGCCACGTAGTCAATTCACGAAGCTGTTGCTCAAATCCTTAAGGAAGAACATCTCCGATCCCAATCTAAACGGGGCCATGTTGGCCGAAGAATTAGGAATGAGTCGAATGCACTTACATCGTCATCTCCGACGCTATTTCAGTAAGTCCGCTAGGGAAGTTATTACTATTTCACGCATGCGTGAGGCCAAAAAAAATCTACTAAATAAACACCTAACAATCAACAAAATAGCGACTGCTACAGGATACACCGACCCCGCCTATTTTAGCCGTGTTTTCCGACGTATGTTTGGCATATCGCCCACTAGTTTTCGTAAAAAAAATGAAACCTGACTTCTCTAGTATTCACCTCTTTACTGGCACAGATTAGTAATGCATAAGGTTTCAATCACTATAGTGTCGAAGAAACTATCAAATGAAAGTCTGTATTAAGACTACGTCCATACACAGCTCAGCGTTTTCAAAAAACAGGTTACGACAGTCCAAGTTTTGGCATTATGTCTTGTGAATCCATTTACCTTACTTCAACGATATTCACTTTTTGGAAGCATCAATTTGGGGCAAATGAGCAGCCCTAAAATCAATAAGCACACCTCGTTGGCCACTCAATTTGAATACCTTTAGCATTGTTGAGACCTTATGTCCAACTAAATTTTCGTTGACTCACCTTGCTTATGATCCGTTTTTTTCTCTTCCTTGCCTTCATCTTGATCGGTATAGGACAACTGTCTGCGCAGTCAATAGTATTATCTGCGGCCGAAACCGAGACCTTTTACAATTCGGCGTACGAAGGCCGAGAGATTGACGGTGATACACTTCGGGCGGTTCTTGCCCAGTTGAACGAAAGGGATACTACGGGCATCATCCATGCTGAAAGCTGGTTGGCCTTTCACTATTCTGGCGCAAGCAACCAGAAGGCACGTAAGTATGCGACCCAAGCCATTGAGCGTTGCCAAGGGAGTAAAGACTGTGAGCAATACCTTGCCCCGGCTTATCAAGCACAATCCTACCTTGAAGAAGAAGACTGGGAGAAGTCATTGGATTTAAAAAGACTGGCGCTTGCAACAGCTCCATCTGGTTGCCATTTCCAGTTCTACATCCGAAGAGAAATCGCGACTGAGTTAGCTTATATATGCGACCCAAATATTGAATCACATTTGGATAAAATGAAGGTTTACATCGACGGGAAAACAGGCGAGATGCATAGGTTTCTTCTGAACGGAGACTATAACACCACAAAAGCCTTGTATTTAGTCAGATGTAGTAGCGATTTGGAACAAGCAGAAATTCTTTACCGACAGACCATGGACTACTATAAGAGGTGCGCACTGGAAGCGCCTGAGTGGTACACTTATCCTTGGGCTTACTCGGTCTTGGATGTTGCCGTCACCAACGCAAAAATGAATAGGCCAATAGTTGTAAACCAACTTATTGAACAGCTGGATACGGTTGATGTACTAGCTGCGAGCTTCTCGTTGCTCCACTACACCAACTACTGTACGGTCTTAACGGAAATCCTTGAAATAGTTGGTGATTATGAACGTGGAATTAAAGTGCTTGAAGAATTACTCGTCCATTCTCTCGAAAGAACGGATGAACAGCGGCCACCAGCGTTCAGAATGCTATACAGCAGGTTGTATGACTTTCAATATGCACTAGGAAACTTTGAGAAAGCCCGTTTCTATCTTGAAGAGCATAAGAAGTACGAAAATGAAATCGACTTATCAATTGGACGTAGATGGACCAAAGTGCTCTACAAACTAGGAGATTACCAATCGGCGATAGATACTGCGAGTGCTTATCTGGAACGAATTTGCCTGGATTGTAAACCAGGTCAGCTGCCTGATCTTAAGAACGAATTGAAACCTGCACAATTCCGAGACCCCGTCATCGGTGATCTATATGGCATCATCAAAAAAAGTCATTACTCACTTAGTCGTCTAAGCAATTCAAAGCAAGAAGAAAGGCT
Source organism: Herpochondria borealis (assembly GCA_032274145.1). NCBI lineage: Eukaryota > Rhodophyta > Florideophyceae > Ceramiales > Ceramiaceae > Herpochondria > Herpochondria borealis. The sequence continues at coordinate 4,833 of JAVCKV010083446.1, read as the reverse complement.
TCTAACAGCATTAAGTTATGCTGAACAAGAAAAGCGTTTTCACCTCAGAGATTACCAAGATACTGACACCTTTGACGAAGGTAGATTCTTTAGTGGCCAATCAATACAGGAGGCTTATAACAGTACTGCTCTTATAACAGCACATTTAGCAGAAATTACAGGCCAGCACAAGGAGCAAGTGGAACTGTTTCGTAACCTAGAAGATGCCAAGGCCAATGACCTCAAAGATGTATTTGCTTTAGCTGATATTCCGCAACACATCCTGCAAAAGGGAATCGACCTAAAAAAAGAAGTTCGCAACTATGAAGTCCGCTTGGCAGAAGCATCGAAAGACCAAGTTGCAGTGTTGCGCCAAGACTTCGTAAAAGTATCGGGTGAGTACACTAGTTTTCGTAATCAGCTAATCAGTGATTATGGCGGAAAAATAGATGAAGCCTACGAGCAGAGAAGTATTAGCTTGTCTCAATTAATGGCAAAGTTGCCGCAAGATGGTGTTTTCCTAAACTACCTCCTGGCGCAGGAAGAAGAAAGAAACGAGCAACAAATTCTCGTGATTCAGGTAATTACCAAAGACGAGGTAAAATCTACCCGTATTCCCGTAGATTTTGATGTAAGTGCTTCCATTAAAAAACTAAGTGGCTTACTAAATTCTCCATTACAAGTTCAGACCAGCAAACGGAAGCAATTCATCAAACTCAGCCATCAGTTGTACACCTTATTGATTGAGCCCATCCACCAGTTTATTCCGGAGAACAGCACCCTCATGATATGTGCGGATAAAGACCTATTGTCTCTTCCCTTCGAGTTGCTGCTAAAGGAGGATATCGTCCTCCCCTACCACGAACTCTCCTTTCTATTACAGAATCACCCCGTAAATTATCATTTTTCCGCCACCTCTATGGTAAGCAGCCGGGAACGAGAGAGCGGAGATCATAAGGCGATAGCCTTCGCACCCGTTTTTGATAAGCCCAGCGTATTGAAGCAAGAAGGCACCGCTTACCGTTCGATCTCAGACAGCCTTATACAAGGTCTTCGGGACGGTAAAATAGACCCCCTGCCTGCTACTGCAAAGGAGGCTGAAGGAATCATTTCTTTCTACCCTGCAGCTTATACTAAGGCATACCTACGTAAGCAAGCCACTAAAAAAAACTTACTGGCTGCGCTGAACGGACGCAATAGAATCCTACACCTAGCGACCCACAGTTATGTGAATGAAACCAATACTGACCTGAATGCCCTTGCCTGCTATGGTGAAAACGGCGAAGGTGACTTACTCTATGCTAACGAGATAAAAAACCAAGCCATCCAGACCGATCTTGTCGTACTGAGCAGTTGCGAAAGTGGCCTAGGACGCAAAGTAGATGGAGCAGGTCTACTTTCCCTAAACCGTGCTTTTTTTGCCGCCGGAGCACGCAACGTCGTTTCTACGTTCTGGAAGATTGATGACAAATACAGCAGTGACTTTATGATCCGGTTCCACCAATCTGTTTCGGCAGGGCTCTCTTATTCTGAAGCCTTACGGAAAGCCAAGTTACACATGTTGAAGCGCCAGAAAACGGCAGCACCACGCCTTTGGGCAGGCTTTGTGTTATTTGGCGGATAACAAGTCAATTTTCTGCAGAGTGTCGAACTGTGCCAAAAAAGTAAGACCTTCGCCCCATCTAAGTACTTGGACATAACTAATGCGACATTCTGACCTAGTAGATTTTGAGCCTGAACGAGGCAAAAAACGTAGGTAACACCGTAGTGTTGGCGAGGCTTTTTAACGAAGCTCAGGCTCAAAAGATGACGAGCAGGATGGTGTAATTAACTTTGTCCGAGTACCTAACCAACCAAAAACCAAGACCTTGAACATCTCAGTAATCGGCGCAGGCCAAATGGGCGCGGGCATCGCGCAAGTATTTGCCGTAGCAGGCCACCACGTTAGCCTCAACGATATCAGCCAAGAATCTTTAGATCGCGGCATCGCGGCCATTGCATCGAGCCTAGACCGGATCGTTAAGAAGGAGCGGATAACGTTGGCCGATAAAGAAGCAGCACTTGGGCGAATTACCGGTTTCACCCAGCTCTCCGAAGGGGTTGGCAAGGCCGACCTCGTGATTGAAGCGGCCACAGAGAATGTAGACCTCAAGCTGAAGATTTTCACCCAACTAGACGCCCTTGCACCTGCGGCCGCGCCCCTTGCAACCAACACCTCCAGCATCAGCATCACCAAGATTGCAGCGGCAACTAAGCGGCCTGAAAAGGTGATCGGGATGCACTTCATGAACCCCGTACCGGTCATGAAACTCGTGGAAGTAATCCGCGGTTACGCCACCGACGATGCCACAACTAATTTGGTAATGGACCTCAGCCGCGAACTCGGCAAAACCCCAACCGAAGTAAACGATTACCCTGGTTTTGTGGCCAACCGCATACTGATGCCGATGATCAACGAAGCCATCACTACCCTCTTCGAAGGCGTAGCTGGCGTGGAAGAAATTGACACCGTGATGAAGCTTGGTATGGCCCACCCGATGGGGCCTCTACAACTGGCCGACTACATCGGTCTAGATACTTGCCTGGCTATCCTCAACGTCATGAAAGATGGGTTTGGCCGCGCGCACCACCAGCCCTGCCCGCTGCTCGTCAATATGGTCATGGCCGGTAAACTAGGCCGAAAAAGTGGCGAAGGTTTTTATGACTACTCCGCCGGAAGTAAGGAACTCGTAGTAAGCAATAGCTTCGCTTAGTATGTTTTTTTTGGCGCGAACGCAGGTGCACAGTTAAGTTTAAGAACGTTGTTCTTCAACGTTGAAAACGCTTAGTTAAACACAAACTGTAGTTATTTATTCATCTAAAAATGCAACGCAAAGGTCTTTTACTGTTTGTGGTGTGCATAACGTGATGCACACCAATTTGTGCCTCCAATTTGTATTTTCATAAAAAAGCACTATCTTTAGTGTTAAGTAGAATTTAGGCACTTGCGCCTTTATCACTTTTAAGTTGTCTCTAATACTCCTTACAGACTCACTTCAGAAAACAAGAGATCTCGCTTCGCTGATATCTTCTCTTGTCGTTACAACACTTTAAAACACATTCCCCTCTCTTTTCTGGTGATGCTATTTGCTTAGCATCGATTTTGTTTTGATGAATGGCAATCAAGCATTCGTCCTACAATTCTTTTGAAATGGTCTAGCCCATTTCAAAAAGGATAAAGACGTTAATCACTTCTTATCTGCGAATCAGTGTATTGATTCATAGGGTGGATGATAATGCTTGGTATTATCGGTTGTTCAGGTCTCTGCCTGACCAATATGACATTTTTATTAATCCTGATAACCCATTTCTCTTTCCTTCCCCAGGAAGGACTGACCCACCTATGCCTAACAAGCATGCCTTTAAAGACACTACAATGAAAAACCCTCAGTTATTAAAACCCCAAATCTATAAGTTCCTTCTAGTTTGGACAATTAGTTTCTTCTGCGCCCTTCAACCAGGAACTAACCCTCTTTATGCTCAATCAGCAACTTGCGTCTCTGGAAGCGTAAATAATGCTGGAGGAGATTCTTGGTCTCCCGATTGCTACCTAAAAAACGATTGTACAGTGCAAGGCAATCCTTGCCAAGCAAATGATGTGCGCCTAATGGGAGCCTTCATTGCCGACATCAATGGTGACCCCATAGCCGCTTGTACCCCCGGTTCTACCGTCAATGCCTTCCTATGGGGAAATTTTGACGCGAGTGCGGTCCGATATGCCATCCGTGGTTACGCTGAAATATCATTTAATGGCACTTTCTCTGGTCTCCCTCAAGACGTCTATAATGACTGTGCTTTTGAAACACTTGCGGTAGGAATGTCTACCCACAGGCTTATACCTATAACGTTTACTTGTGGGCAATCTATCAGCCTTGCAAATGTTTGGATTGCATGGGATACGGACGCTGGTTCTACGTGTGCTAATTCGGTCGAATGTGGAGATTACCCGCCTGCAAAATGTTACACCAACTTCGATGCTACTGGCATAGAAGTACTTGTCCCCAACTTCTCCTTCGAGTGTGGAGACGCCCAGAATGAAGTATGTTTCACCAATACTACCTCGGGAGGGACAGCTCCATTCACTTACCTCTGGGAGTTTGGAGATCTATCAAACTCCACCTCAAGTTTAGAAAATCCTTGTTTCACCTTCCCCGCTAGTCAATCTTATGATATCACCCTAAACATTACGGATGTCGACGGAGTCGCATCTTCAGTAAGCCAAACAATAGATATTAGTGCCTTGAGTTGCTGCGAGGTGGAATGTCCAATTGATCTAAATTTAGGCACATTTGATTGCACCAATTTGCAAAACCTACCTTCATTGCCTACAATGGAGAGTGATCTAGCGGGTTATGGTATTACCGTAAATGGATGTAGTAATATAACCGTAACCTCAAATGATGATCAAACGCCCAATGCTTGCGCACTAGCAGACCAGACGATTACAAGAACGATCAATGTCTTGAGCGGAGGAACACTCATTGAAAGTTGTGAATTTACATACATGGTTACAGTAGATGCCGAGTTGCCGGTTATTACGACAACCGCCATCAACAACGATGATTTGGGTTGTAATCCGGCTTCGATTATCGCACCAGCCTTCACCGTTTCCGACAACTGCCTGGCGGCTGATGCTGCCGTAACGCCAACTACAAATGGGCCAACTGGACCAGACTGCGCCCGCACCCAAACATGGACGGCCAACTACGCTGATGGCTGTGGTAACAACGCGCTGGCGGTAAGCATCACCTACACTTGGACGGTAGATACCGAGTTGCCGGTAATCACAACTACCGCTATCAACAACGATGACTT
>JAVCKV010083335.1:0-21167 GCA_032274145.1 Herpochondria borealis | reverse complement strand
TTGGTAGGAGACAGAGTAATGGTAGGAGACATTGAAGTAGAAGGGCGTTGCGACTGAGATGGTGGCATAGTGGTTGGAAACGACGTCGGGACCATTGATGTAGGTGATGAAGTTGGTTCTTCTGTCAACAGAGCATTTCCTCCGCCTCGAGTTGCAAATACAATACCAACCGCAGCGCCGGCCATGATGATGCCCAGAAGAAGAAGGGCAGGAAGACACAACTTGCCCTTCAAAAAGGATGTATTTTGTGAGTCTGGCTGACCAGGAATAACCCCAAGGTTTTCCATGCTTTGCTGTATGTGTGTTTCATTCCTCTCACGGTCGAATCTGCTATAGATACCGGCACGTCGAGCGCCAGGTATGTCCGGATGAATGGCGGCGCTTTCTGGCGAGATAAACGAATCGTCTTCATATTGACGAGCACCTATGCTGCTTCTCATCGGAGCTACACTTTCAGAATCAGCCACTTCTTCATCTCTACACAGAGATAGGGTCGCGGGCCCATCACGAAAGCCACCGTTGCTGCTCACTCCTCCTTGAGCTCTGTGGGATTGAGCCAATCCAACTGATTGGGTAGTCGTCAAAGCAACATCGAGGCCAGCATCATAGAGAGAAGCCGGGGCCAGCTGAATTTCCTTGCTCGACACACGGTCACCAGTTTGACCGTGAACCGCACCAGAAGATCCTGCTGGGGCCATCCGAAGCTCCTTGCTCGACTCTTGGTCGCTAACTTGACCGTGAACCGCACCAGACGGTCCAGGGGAGAAATCAGAGGATGGTTTACCATGACTGTCGTCGCATGCACCATTCGCCCCGATCTCCTTGTTCCGTCCTGCTGGTTGACGTTTGCTGTCGTCGCTGTGGCGCTTGGGAGGAGCAACGGGAGCGGTGCCCTCTTCATCGCCTGCCTCGCGACGAGGTAGTCCACCACTACCACCCTGAGGATCAACAGCACTTGTGAGGCCTAGATTGTGATCGACGCCATCGTTGTCTTCCACTCCAATTGCCAGTTCATCCCCCGCTCGACGACCTGATCCAGCGTAGTTACCCATTTCATGCTTCATATTGGGAGCTGCAGCGGTATCGCGGTCATTGGTTGTGTCAAAAGGAGCCTCGTCGTCGTCATTGTCCCGTTCGACAATGTGCTTGTTCAATTCAATGGAAACAACAGATGCCCCCATCTCTTCATCTAGATTGAACCAGATTCCATGTGGTGCATCATGTTCAATCGAGCGATGCATATCTTGAATATACTGATCACCTTCCTCGCAGGAAAGACCTGGCAGACCGAAACCCGTGACTCCTACACTGTCTATCGCATGGTCTATCGACTCTTGTGTTGCCTGAGGCATAATAACGGACTCCATAATATCTGCTCTGTGTTCAGGTAGACTACTGCAGGTAGATGCTGCCAGGCATGGTTCTTCGTCAAGATCATTAGGACAGGTTGTTGATTCCAGAGGCAACTGGTTCTTCATTCTCTTCAGCACACTATCCAACCAACAATGTGATGCTTTGAAGGTATCCTGTTTACCAAGCGTTTCAGCAATTCGCATAGCAATTTGGCGCATCTCTTTCTTCTTCATTGATGATTCCATTTCGAAGACTCTACGATGCTGCAGCTCACGAATGAAAGCAGTTTCGATATCCAGATGCTCGAGGGGACGGTGCCTCTTTCTCTGGCCCGCTGTGAGCTGGCCTGCCTTGAATTCCTTGTAGTATCTGGACATCTTCTTTCTGTACTTATTCACGTTGCTCACACTGGGTCCAGAGTCTGGGTGGTCGAGGAAGGTCGTCATGCGGTTACCGTACTTGACCCTCTTGTCCTCCTCAAACTTAACACACATTTGATACCAGAATTCTTTAGTTTCCGCCTCATACTTGATGCCCGTGTTTCTTCCAGAGGCAGCACGAGTCTTCGCGACGACTGTTGCGTTCTTGTCGCTCATCATTGTACAGATTGAAACGGTAGACTATCAAACGAAGTACAACCTTATCAGCCGCAGAGACACAAGCACAAACGTTGTGCGGTGTGGACACCGCCACCAATCCTTAGCATGTCCATGAGAAACTGATCATTGTGGGTTCTATTTTTGTTCGTAATTGACATTCGAAAGATCCTGCTTCAATTCAAATTTGTGTAGCAGTGTCGTAGTCCCATACAGTACAAGCAACTACCGAATGAATGAGCTCCACCCTGTGCATAGACGCGGCTTCTAGAAGTCTGGGGACCTCGAATAAGCAGCTCTTTGTGGACAAGTTGCACACCTGCTACGACGTACTATGTACGGCTAGGTTCGCAAGCCTGATGAGAATAAATAAAAGACTTTATGAAGATAAATGTATAATACGTCATGGAGGCTTTCGAGACACTGCACATGTACAGACCAGTACTCCTCCCTCTTTGCACTCTCAGATTCCCGATGCCACGCCTATCGATCGCAAGATAGCGGTCAGGAGGATCTGTCTCTGAGACGACCAAAACAACGAAGACAACGCTCGTCATGTTCAAAAGTACGGGTGTTCCAGGATCTCTAGAGCGTCTGGTTGGCCCACTGCGAGCCTCCCATCACTCGAAAACGCAAGTGAATCGATTCGAAATGGAAATTCCGTCGCCTCTCCTTTGGTCACCCAACCATCATTGATGATCTCGACCACTTGAAGAGTGGCATTCCATGCATACGCAAAGGTTGTTCCATCCCTTGTCAGCGCTAGGGTAGGGGGTGGTTGAGGAGTGTACCGAGGCAGCTCAAATTCAAGCAGTTGCGTTCCAGATGTCGTCACGTTATAGGCGTACAGCACGCCATAACCTCCAGTGACAACCCTTCTTCCATCACGCGACATGGCGACTGCTGGCCCACCGCTAAGAACTTGCAGCTGAGTTAGAGCGTTTTCCCAGTGACGATTAGCAGCGACTGGCGCGCGAAAAATTTCCGTGAAGCCGTGTAGACCATTGTCCATGCTCATGGCAAACAACTTGCCATCAAACGAAAAGGCCGTACCGACAGGGTGAAGTATCTTTTCGTTCGTGTTCAGGACCGGATCAATATCTCTCCCAAACTGTGTCCAATTTAACCCATCGTATATGATTATTTCAGTATGCGAACGCGTAGTATCAAGGACGGCTGTTATGGCAATGGTGCCTCCGTCGCCAGAAATGGCAATGTATTCGGCCCTTGCCCGATGACCCTCAACATCCTGACCGACTTGAGACCACTCCTGGCCTACGAGGTCATAGACTCTGGCAACAACCGCATCTGACACCACAATCCTCTTTTGTTCGGACAGTCGCACGATATTTCCTGGAAGAGCTTGACCAACTTGCAACCATTCGTTGTTTACCAACTCATAGGTTAGAATGTGAGTCGTGTTGGAGAAAGCAAGAAGATCTGAGGTCAGCTGAACCGATGATGCGGCACCCTCGAATCGTGCCTGTGTTAGCCACGGACTAATGGTAGGAGACATCGAAGTAGACGGACGTTGCGACCAAGATGGTGGAACGATGGTTGGCAACGACGTTGGGATCATTGATGTAGGTGATGAAGTTGGTTCTTCTGTGGCTGCCACGGTTCTACCACCTCGCGTTGCAAATACAATACCAACCGTAGCGCCGGCCATGATGATGCCCAGAAGAAGAAACGCAGGAAGACACAACTTGCTCTTCAAGAAGCCATTCTTTTGAGAGTCTGGCTGCTCGGGAACATCCCCAAGGTTTTCCATACTTTGCTGCACGTGTGCTGCACTCCTGTCGCGGTCGTATCTGCTATAGATACGTCGTGCCTCAGGTAGGCCCTGATGAATGACGGCGTTTTCCGAAGCGAGAAACGAAGCATACTCGTCTTGACGACCACCACCTGTACGGTTTCTCATCAGCGCGGGGGCGCTTCCAACGGACTCAGCAACTTCTTCATCGCTCCATAGGGATCGATTTGCAGACCTATCACGAAAGCCACTGTTGCTGCTCCCTCCTCCTTGAGCTTCATGGGGTTGTCTCAACCCAACTGATCGGGCTGGTTCCAAAGAAAGATCGAGGCTTGAATCCTGGTGAGGAGCCGCCGGAGCCATCTGAAGCTCCTTGCTCGATTGTTGGTCACCTAATTGATCGCGAAACGTACGAGAAGATACTGTCGGAGCCATCTGAAGCTCCTTGCTCGATTGTCGGTCACCTAGTTGACCGCGAAACGCACGAGAAGATCCTGTCGGAGCCATCTGAAGCTCCTTGCTCGACTGTCGGTCACCTAGTTGACCGTGAAACGCACCAGGAGATTTGGTCCCAGTCGGAGCCATCTGAAGCTCCTTGCTCGATTTTCGCTCACCCAACTGACCACGAAACGCACCAGAAGATTGAGACCCTGCCGAAGCCATCTGAAACCCCTTGCTCGACTTTCGCTCAGTAAATTGAACGCGAAACGCACCAGAGGATCCAGAGGAGGAACCTGAGGATGATTTACGATGTTTGCCCTCTGATGCATGACCCATAGCGAGCTCTTTCTTTTCCCCCTGGTCTGAGCGATCAATAGCAAATGCTCCAGGAGTCCGGTGGGTACCACTTGATGCACGGTGCTTTTTCTCGTCGTGGCTCTGTTCAGTCTTTCCATGCTTCGTGCTACCGTTGGAAGACTCACTCGAACTCGACTCTCGACCCTTCTTCTTTTTCTTCTTCTTCTTCTTCGCCGACGCCTTGGAAGAAGAATCTTTTAAAAGACGCTGACCTTGGTCATCCAGCATCAACATTTGAGAAGGGTTAGCAGCGGGGGGCTGACGCGAAGCTGCTGGCTGCTCATCATTGTCAGTCGTGGTTTCTGGTTGACGTTTGCTGTTGTCGCTTCGGCGCTTCGGGGGAGCTATAGGAGCGGTGTCCTCTTCATAGCCCGCTTCACGACGAGGTAATCGACCACTGGTATTATGTGGGTGACGCCGATTCGATGCCAGCCCTTGTGAACTATCAGGAGTGAAATCTGCACCGCCCGTTTGTGTTCTATCTGCTTGACTCATGTTTTCTCACGCGTTTGCAAATCGCGCTCAGGCGTTCTTCGGCGACTCTAAGAACAACTCAAGAATGCTGGCCTATGAAGCGGGGTCTCAATCAATGAGACAAGGAGGTCAGCAACAGCAAGCCCCTCCAGCATCAATAAGCGAATAGATGTCATAAAACAGCACACCGATGGGTGTTTGTTCAATTAGTCTGGACAAGTCAATGTCAAATCACGAATAAGATATCATCTGGAATTGTTTAGCTGATAAACAGACAGAGTGAGTCGCAGTACAGCACTCGTACTGTACAAACTCGTACTGTACTGTGATACTGTAGCGTAGACTGACTGGCGAACAATTGGCAACCCTACAATTGGAAGTACGATACGACTCACTCTCTCCTACCCGGCGGGGAGGGATGAACGTACCAATCTCGAGAGACCTAAAATTGAAACTACACCAATGCTCTCTCCTGCCCTATGGGGATGTATGTACACGGAACGCAGTGACTGCACGACGTCCCAATGAGAATTATACAGAGAAAAGGGTAAACGCTACTGCAATATGAAGCTTTAAACCCAGGGCCTTGCAATTCAACTGAGAACTGCACAAAGAGCGTTTCCGACCCTGCTGCTGGGAGGTCTTCTTGCTTCCCTTGCAATCTAATTTTTGGAAGGTACCCTTGGGAGCATCACACCAGCAGCGTTGATATCCATTGGCGCGCCTTGACCCTCTCAGCCGACCCAACATGAATAAATAGGCGGTTGCACCACATGTGCAGAGTGCCTCGTCATGCTCACCAATCGTCAAAGTCACAACATTCGAATCTTCTTAGTTCGGCAGCGCAAAGATTTCTACAATGCCTGCCTCTGGTTGCCCGACAGCCAGCCTACCATCACTGGAGAATGAAATCGAATCGATAGAAAAATCGAATTCGGGTAAGGACCCTTCGTCCACCCAGGAGCCATTGGCTAGCTTCTTAACTCGCAGGTTCATATTCCAGGCATAGGCGAGTGTTGTTCCGTCATCAGTGATTGCTAATGAAGGAATCGCCGCTACTTCATCGAGACTTTCTGCAAGTTTATTCGCACTTTTGTCGAACGCGGTGATGAAACCAGCACCTCCGGAAACAATAACCTCGGGATCATAGCGTGAAATGGCGTTCGATGGACCATGGCCAAACACTTTATGATTTTTAGTAAGAGGCAGCCACTCGTGCCCAAGCACATTACTCACCGGGGGCGAATAAACCTGAGTTTGGGGCCATTCTGGGTTGCGGTCATCACCCACGCACAACAAATTGCCATCATACGACAATGTTGTTCCAGTCAACGATGTATTTGCATTTGTGGAGATATCTCGCCCAACTTGTGACCACCCAGAAACATCATCGTGGCGGTAGACTCGACACCGATACACAACTGAGCTCACGATTGCAGACATTGCGATTGTGAGTCCGTCTCCAGAGATAGAAATGGAGTCTGGCAAACCTGGCAACTCAATATCTCCATCTTCTCCAACCCGAGACCAAACGCCACCATCCAGGTCGTAAACTTTCAACTCCGCATCATCTCGTACCAAAATCCTTTGAGTCTCGGCAAGACGAACGAGATCTCCGGGTAGTGCTTGCCCAATTGGCGACCACGCTCCGTCAACAAGTTCATAGCTCAAAATGTGGGTGCTGTTCGAGAAGACGAGAAAATCGGTGACCATATCGACCGATGATCCAAATGAGGCACCCTCAACTTTTCCTTGCATCACCCAAGGAATTGCACTTGGAGCATTAGAAGGTGATGACGAAGGGCGAGGAGACAATGATGGTGGACCAAACGTGGGGAGCAGTGTTGGGGCTGGTGTTGTTGGGGATGCCGTTGGTGTAAGAGTACCTGGCAACACAGCTATTGTAGGCGAGTCGCCACCTTTTCCTCCTCGAACCGCGAATGTGACCCCAACTGCGACACCAACGATGACAATGGCGAGCAACACGAGAGGAAAGCACACTCCATTCCTCTTCACAGATGGGAAGAAGAGTCTGTTTTGGCCTTGCTGGTCCTCCTGACTTCCCACATTGTGAATACTCCGAGCTTGCGCTTCCTGTAGTTGTGCAAACGGGCTTTGTTCCTCTGCCTTGCCAACGCCCGCATCTGCCTCTGCCTCTGCCTGAGCGCGTTCTGCGTCAAAGTTATCAGGATTCACGTAGTCGGGTTCGTGATCCTCGTGGCCTTCATACTCAAATTCGTACACAGCAACTGCTCCTGGGAGGGCCGAGCGACCACTGTCGTCTATTTCGTCAGAAGCTCGACGTTGGCCCGCGAGAGAACCACCGGCATGGAGACGCGCGAACTCGTCGTCCAGGTCGATGCTCCTACCATTCTGGTCGGTAAGCACCTTGCCACTCTTGCTATACTGACCAGATAACCGCGCAGTCGCAACCGCATTAGGATTCATACCTGCAGCTGCAATCTTCTTTTCCCTCTCCAACTCTGATACGGAGAGCTTTCGTGGTTGAGAGGTGACTGGGCTTCCGGCAGCAATTTTCTTCTCTCGTTCCAGATCCGACACCGAGCCAGGTCGCGATCGCCTGACTTGTGATGACTCGGTAGCATTAGACGCATTCGCGGCAAGCTTCTTTTGCTCCAAATCCTCCAACTGGCCACGAGCAATGGCAGAAACTCGAGTGACGCCTTTCTCACTCGCCGAGGAACCCCGACGCACTCCTGAAGGCCTTGCAATTTCAGTTCGGCTCGAGGAAGAATCGTCAAGCTTCTTTTGCTCCAACTCATCAAGTTGAGTGCGCGTACTCGGTGACACGAGAAAGGATCCAGATAGTCGCTTCGATTCACCCTTTGACGAAGAACCCATACGCACAGGAGATCTAAGAACTTCAGTCCGACTAGAAGAAGATTCGTCAAGCTTCTTTTGCTCCAATTCATCCAGCTGAGTACGTGTACTCGGCGATACGAGAGAAGATCCAGATAGTCGCTTCGATTCTCGTCGATCACTCTTTGAGGAAGCACCCATACGCACTGGGGGTCGAACAACTTCGGTACGCCGGCCAGACGACGAATCGTCGAGCTTCTTTTGTTCCAACTCATCGAGCTGAGCACGTATCTTCGGGGATACGATAGGAGTTCTGGGGCTGGAAAGAGCTGACTTTATGTTTCGCTCGTTCAGAGAGGAGGAAGAACCTCGATGAACTGGCGTTCGAGGAACCTCAATTCTCGAAGACGATTTGGCCTCTGATAGTTTCTTTTGCTCCAACTCATCCAGCTGAGTACGCGCACTCAAAGATACTCGCTGCCCCCTAGGTGTCGTCTCACCATTACTACCACTGCTCCTAGATGATGAAGTTCTGGGATGTTCGGGTCTCTTCTTGGGAGACGAAATATCCTGAGCCGTTCTCTCTGTAGTCTCATCAACATTCATACTGTCACTGCTACCTCTCGATTGTTGACTGCGCGAAAGCGTATCATAGACTCCTCTCGTGTCACGAGAGGGGGGAGACAACGGAGCGATTGCTGCGTCATCGTCTGTTACAGATCGCGAACTTCGCTTGTTCCGTCGAGAGGAAGATCCATTGCTGCTCCCGTTCATTTTTCCACTGTCACTCCTATCCATTTTGTTTGTCGCTTTCTCTGGCTAATCTATGTAGTCTCCTTTCTATTAGTGTTGATGCGAGGCCTGCTGTTGCTGGAGGGTTGCTTTAGGCCATGGGGGCTGGTGACGGCAACAACAGAATACGAACTAAAATGAAGCAACGCAACCTGTAGCGAGCGCCCTGTAGATCACGGATGCAGTGATGAGACATCGGACAGGCTTGAGGGGCTATTGGGACCAACAGAATGAAGATCTACGTCTCTGAAGTTTTTGTTTCCCCAAAGACCAATCCGGACCTCTCACCATGTTCTTTTGTTCGTGTCGGTACCAGTAGATTTAGTACGATTGGGCGTGGTAATTTCACTGGAAGTGTAATGACGGTGCTTTTCGACTGACGACCATCCGAGGGGTCTAATAGGACGGACGCACGTCGAGAATGTTCGCTTGAAGCTTGCTTGGAGACCAAGAGTGACGAAGAGACGTACTTACGTGAGTGAGCAGTTAGTGCAGCCTCGAGCAGAATGTGAGGAATGAGGCAAGTGGCACTTTTCCTCAGATAGCTGGCTTATAACTGGTAAGGTTTGCTGGTCTCTAGCTAGACGCGACACAAAACAGCTATTTGCTTAAGCCCATTCATCGAAACTGTAATGTTCCACCGGTATCGTAGCATTGGATTTTTGCTATACGTAGGTGGCGACTATTCTGCAAGCAACGATTGCTGCAGCCGCGGTGGCTAGCAGTCCAGGTAAGCAGGAACGAAGTGTGTCTGTGTATCGTACCACGTGTTTGATCGTACAGGTCCCGTGGTCGCCAGCGTCACGAAGTCTCACTGTGGACATTTTGACTGCATAGATTGTAGTGACCTGATGTGATTGAGACCGACCCACCTACCTACAGGTACGTACCTTGGCCAGCGTCGTTGACCTCGCAAGTGGCTCCACCAATAGAACGCAGCGGAATTTTGCGACAGTCGAACCAACCGTTGGGATCGAGAACGAGAGACTCGAAGGTTTCTACTCAAGGGAACTTGTCCCTCTCCTGCAAAAAAGCTGTGTGACTTTGGTAGGGTTGGCGAGTGTGGTCGCCTTAGTGTTCGGAGGAGCCGTGGTGGTTGTAGGTTCCTTGACGCACCGTCCCACGTCAAAAAGAGTGGTGGTGGCATGGGGAGAGAAGCAGAGTCGACGAGTCGCTACGACCAATTATACCGAGATTAGCAACAACCCTTGTAGATGAGATGTTCTCGTCGCATGGGTGCTGCAAAAATCTGGCAAGAGTCTATGATAAATAGATAAGTGGAAAGCCCTTACCGTAGGGTAGCTGGTTCTTCGTGCATTTCCGTATTCCTATTGAACTTCTCGTAATCCGTATTTCGCATAGTTCTAGTGAATATTGTTTACTACAAAGGGACGTTTCAGTATTCCAGTCTAGTTTTTGCACGCGTCTTCCTTCAAAAGCACCATTTGAGCAGCGGCATGGCATGGCATGGCATGGCATGGCAACCTCTAGCTGATGCAGGCTTCGTCTCAACAGCCACTGTGGTTGTTAGCAATCAAGTCTCGAGCAACTACATGTACAAACTAGAATGTTCGAGTGACAATTTTTGCTCAGACAGTTGGCTTTTATACAACTTAGCTTGCAAACCGTGGGTTGCGAGAGGCATATACTGCTTGCCACGCGGTGGTTGCTAGTACCAGTCCAGTCTCGAGCAGGAACACACTGGAATGTTATAGCTCTAGTCGTATCTTTTGCTTGTAGATACTTGGCTTCTATACAACTTGCAAACCTTGGTTTGCGAGATGCCAACTATTGCTTCAGCCCCACGCGGTTGCCAGCAATCCAGCTGGATCAAACTAGAAAATGTTGCGGTTTTGTTTTGCTCAGATACGTGGCTTGGAACTTGCAAACCACTGGTTTACGAGAGGTTAGTATCGCAATATTAGAGCCAATGTTCGAATGACCCTTTTTGTCAGATACGACTTGGCTTCAAACTTACCAGACAAAAGGTGATGACCAAGCAACTACATTACCGCAGAACCACCGCGACGGTATTTGCTACGGCAAGGCAGGATGTATGTACTGGAGTCCCCTGAAGTTACACTATTAGATACTGGTCTGCGCGCTGTGGGTCAACCATTGTTCCAGTTTCGTCCCGGATGGCAGGAGATGTGTGCCTCCCGATTTCAAGCCAAACCAATACATGTTGCACGAATAGCTCTCCTGCCACTCCAAAAGCAGGTTGTCCCTTCTCCCTCACATTTCCCTCGCTCCCTACTTTGACCCGCCTGGTTTGCAACTTCCCTTTTCATAGACTTGCACAAAGTCGGGCAAGTTCTTCATGGTTGTACTTCCGGTAATTTTGAGTTTCTTTGCCAATCGACTGATCAATTTGGCCTTGGTACCCGACGAGGTCAACTTCATGGTACCCAACAAGTCCTTGAGCTCCCACGTGGTCAAGTAGTTGAGGTACTCCATGGCGTAGTGGAACTTCTTCTTCTCTTGCTTTTCAGCCTTTTCAGCGTCAGCTTCTTCCACCGCAACTCTGACAGCAGCTTTCGTAGCATTGTCGCGACGTCCTCGTGTAGATATTGGTGTACTACTGACTGGTTCCGGACGGCTCTTTTTCGCTGCACCTTCGCGTGCTGGCGATGCTTCTGATGCTCTCTTGCGTGGTGGATTCGCCGTTGCACCAGTCGAACCTGGCGATCCTCCCCGAGCAAAAGACATGTGTGCCGTCCTCATCCGCCGTCGTGGTGGCGCCCGAGCTGCCATCTTTCTCTCGTCATCGCCGACATCGTCTGGAGTCACTTGGCGGTGCATTGGTTCTTGCGTTCCTGCTGCTGGCTGCTCCGCCATGGGACACAACTTTCTCAAGACATTGCCATCCACCAACATGCAATAATCTTCGTCATTCGAAGATGTCCACACTTCAAGAGACAGGTTGGGTGGCAAAAACAAGTCTCCAAAGGTGTGGAGCAAATCCACTTCAGTACGCAGCAAGGAGACTACTTCTGCCAGCGTCGCTGGTTCCGACAATTGCTGCGCATCCAAAATCATGAGTTGCATCAAACGTTCAGATGCATGAGGAAGACGACTGTTGATCTTGTGAGAAAAGACAAAGGCTTCTTGTTGAACCGTTTTGACCATGATGGATATTGATTATTTGATGATTGAAATGAGAAATCTTGTTGTTGTGAGCGCGCAAGGATTTGCTTGTTTGGCTGCAACTCTCATTTGGCGCCAAAAATTCTGCGCTTTTCTCATATGACAGTGAAGTATCCGGCTACGTTACCATACTGTGCCACTTGTCTACTGTACTGGCGACGAAGGTGAAGAATGGAGCTCCTCCCTTCTCTCTCTACGTACTGTAGAGAGAGGGCTTCAACACTTGAAGTTCTTCAGAGATCTACAGAGATGGGTTTGGAAAGAAGCACCGAATCTCAATTTTACTGGTGACTAGTTAATTGCGTGACCTTCTCAATTTCTGGTCGAACACCAACGGCCACAGGATTGATAAGCTACGCTTATTGTTGAGGCACAGCTACATGCATCTACTGCGAACAAGCTAAGTTAGTATGGCGCGACAATGATGATCATTTTCCCCACAAAAGTCTGAAAATGGTTGACAACATGCCTTTACTCTTAGCAGTGTGGGGCGCAATGGCTGAGGCAACAAGACACATGTGGTGGTTCCACGATCCCAAATTTGTTGAAAGAACACAAGAGGAGGGTGTTGTAGGTGGTTGAGTGGGACATAATGCCACAACGCAACATGACCATTGGTTGTATCGAGTTTGCATTGACGCCAGAATACTCTAGACAGACAGATTTGCCAAAAGCGAGAAGAGTGAGCGAACGAGTAATAAGAGCATTAAATAAAAATATGACTGGCGAATCACGGTCCTGTTTTGTTCAGCAACGAAAATATGAAGACAGCAAGCTCAAGTTGTCGTTTGACGCGCCAAAATCGGACAAAAAGCAAACATGTGCGGTGGGCTCAAGAATCGCATACACGAATAGTATTTCTTTGAAGGTAGCCAGCATTAGCACACCAACCTGCCTCTTTTGCATCAGCAGTGACAATACCATTGTGGTTGCAAGACTGAACCAAGGGTTGCGTGTCACCCACTCTTCTTCCAATCCACGTTCATGTTCTCTCTCTTTTGATTGAAGATGTCAACTGAATTTGATTGCTCAAAGTAATTAGTAGAGAGGACTGCCGGTATCGTAATATCTCTGCCCATCAAGTTGCCATTTGAATCTGTGAAGCGAGCATAGTAAGGACGACACGGGTCTGGAATAGTTTTTGACCCTGTGTCCTCATTTATCAGAGCGTGAATGACCTCCTTCATACAGTACTTGTAGGATACAAAAGACCAGCTTGATTGGCTTCCCTTCCACTTCAACATCAGTCTGGCAAACAAAGTGTGATCCTGCAGGATGGTGCTCCTTCATCAGTGCATCAAAATACTTCCTGGGTGTATTGCGCTGTCCAGTCTTGATCACCACCAGCACACATTCATGATCTTGTAGCACCACATTTGTTGTGCAACCAAAAGTTCCAAATCAAGCAAAAGACTCTTCTGCTTTGTTTCTTCCATTCGCCCAGCACACTCGATAAGTTTCACAAGTCTATAGGTGGTGCACAAAACCGTAACACCAAGCCTGTCGGGTGGATTCCCTCTCATTGCACCCATTCCTTCCCACCCAGTTCTGGGGCATATACCAGACTTGTTTGATTTGGTCACCGAGGGCTTTGGCAAGCAGAGAATTAAGGATATAGCTGGCAGCCCACCCATCTTCAATGTCTATGGGCTAAAGGTGTTCATGTTCTCATCAAGAACCTTGAAGATACTGCAATCAACGTGCTTACTGTGGTGATCATTGTAGCCATTGACCCAGCCATGAAACCTCCACCAGGGGTCAGTTGTAGGGTCCATATTTGTGTCACAGAATACATGCACACATAAGTCTTAGACCTCCTTGAAACAAGTGTAGCTTAGACTGGTTTTATCCTTCACATTTGGACACTTGAAGAATGTCCTGCACAGGATGGTTCAGACCTCAGTTTACTCATTTGGCCAGCGTAGCCAGTGACCATTAACACCATCACAATGAAACCATAGGATTCCCATTCCAATATCTCTCTCACTTTCCTTGAAGCTTGGGTTGAAATGTTGCTCTGTTGAATCCAGTGGTTGATGTTGTCTATCATGTCCCAAACTTTGTCATCCCCTACCTTCAGACCAGGAAGCATGTGTATACACATGCCAAGTGTCAGCATCTTGGATTCCTCTGAATCAAAACCTTGGGGGAGGCAGATTCCAATGTCGTCATATTCCAGTGGTTGCTGTTTGGGAGGAATATGGCTATCAATGACTTCCCACTTATAGGTCACCTTCCTCTGGTTGTCAACGACTTTAACTACCTTCTTCTTCTTGACATGATCCTTGCAGTCTTGTTGCTTAAAGAGCATCACTCTTGCTGCACAGTGCTTGGGTTTGTCAAGGAGTCCAGAATCAATGGCCCTGTCAATCAGATCATTGTCAAACAGTGCTTTGGTTTTCACCCCATCCACCATCTCATCCACACCTCCATGGCCTTCACTTTCCTGATGTACAACCTCTACACTGGTCTCATCAACCTCAAACAAACTTTCAAAACTTGGAGCTGATTCTTGGTCTGTGGGAAGATGTACAAGTTGCACTACCTTCACCCTCTTCCTACACAATCTTGACTCTGTCATCCTCATCTTGGAATGATTCATCTGAATCTTGTGAGTGAGGAATTTCAAGGCTATCATCATAGTTGGATCCTTCAGAGCAGGAGCTACCAGAATTGGAAACCAAGCTGGCTCAAACCAGCTGTGTGAAAACCCACTCTAACCCAGTCTCAATTTTGACTGCCACTTGGACCTCCCAATGCCTCTCAAGATTGTTCCAATATGATTGCACAATGTGTGTGCTTGTGGACGGAAATGTGTTCTTTTTGTGAATTGAAACCTCTCTTTGGTGGCACTTGGGGGAGTTCTATACTGTTGCTGTTGGTGGCGTCATCAGATGAAGCTCCTTCAATTTTTGTCAAATATATTTGGCAGCTGGGGCAAAGTAAAATTTGGTGCATTGTGATCATTGAGCACTTGGAGTAGCCATTTTGAAACATTGAAATGATGTGTAAAATGGTGATACTACGAATTGCGGCACAGATGGCAATAATTGCCTGTGAAGATTCTTCACAGGGGTCTGAAGAGGAATTTTCTTCGCAGACTCAGTGCAACTTGCACATAGTTCTACAACAAGACATTTCAACCAAGTGCCAACGCGCTGCAACTCATCACTGTCCTTATTTGTGACAGTATGCCAGGAGGTCCCGTATGTAGGTTTGGTACAAAACTGTCTGCAAAGGAAAATATTTCCTTCAGACACCCCTGTGAAGATTCTTCACAGGCAAATTTGCCACCTGATCCACAAATTTGTAAGTAAGCGATTTAGCAATTTTTGTCCATACTTTGGGCAAAAATATCTCCAGGAGCTCTGAAAACGGGACAGCAATCTCTAGAACATACAGGGATTTGTGATCAATGTTAAGAGAGTATTTGTAAATGTATATCCTGAATGAGCCTCCAAGCATGTGTGCCCAAAAATGAAGCATTCCTGAGTTTTCACAGTGCAGTAAAACTAAACGCTACACAATTGATTCCAGTTGTGAATCAAATCTGAAATTGTCACAGCCAGTAGAAACCATGGAACACTTAGGTGCGGACCTACTCTTGCAGCAGCAAGCTGAGATTAAGTTGTGCCAGCCCGTCTGTAGTATCTACCACTGGTTGAAGACCTGCAAGAATCTTGACAGTAGTCTGATTGAAAGTGGACATTCAAGTCATGCCTCACTTTTAAAGAACATTGTTTGAGGAGAAGAAGAAGGGATACGACTGCAATGCGGAGATGCTGAGGTCCGGTTGCAAGGGCACAGTAAATAATAGTGATATTGCACAACCATGTATCATGCATAAGTATCTACCAAAACCTTTACAAGCAATCAAAGAGAAGCACAAGACATTGGCACAACATTGGATGCTGACCTCATCTTTATGATGGCATTCGATTGGGACCATTTGATCCACGCAATCAAGGAAGGAAAGCTAATCATTCGTCTCTCAGAGATGATGATGAGAGGCATGAGGCCCAGCTGACTGTGCTCTTCGTAGTTGCTTTTGCAATTGAGTCGAGGGCTACTTTTGTCAAGATTCCCTCTCTCGCCACAAAATGAGGGTTTATAATAATTGGACTGTCCCTGTTTTGTTATCAAATTCAATTCTGTGTGGCGCAAAGGTAGCGCGACAGACTTCTAATCTGTAGGTTGCGGGTTCAAGTCCCGCCATGGAAACTTTTGCGTCATAATTTGAGGAGAACTTACACAGGTTAACTCTCTGTTGCGACTCTATGAGGCTCGCGTGCGATTTGCTGTAAACGAGAAGAATAGGAAGGGACCGACCGATGTGCGGGAATGGGATTACTGGATTGCTGCTCTCCTAGAGTGCCGCGGACAACTCTTCTACGTATTATGGTATCATGTACGTGGGGCCTAGCTAGAGTGGTGCAGGTATCATGTACGTGGGGCCTAGCTAGAGTGGTGCAGGTATCATGTACGTGGGGCCTAGCTAGAGTGGTGCAGCTTATTAGACCCACAATGAGGATTCGGGTCGTTGTCGTTATTAGAGCCATATTTCCCAGCATGCATCACGCAACAAACAGTTGATCTTTAACATTGTATGACTGCACACCGCTGTGTGATTGCTGCCGACCTCCCGCCATGGAAACTTCTAGATCGGCCTCTCGAAACACTTGCTCTTTGCTCGTACATCGTATCAAGAATAATATCAATATTGATCGTATTGCATCGCACGCTGTGGATATGGACGTACCGCTACCGCTTCAACAACTTGAGGAGCTCGCCTCGTTGTTTCGGTGTAAGATGTTGTCGATCTTGAGCTTGAGCCACCTGCGCTGGATCAAGCTCATCATATTTGTCGCCCATTATCTCAGTAGATCGCTCCTTCTTCTTCGGTGTCATCCTGCGCCGGCAGATGCGTGATTGGGCTGGTCCAATAATCAGCGGCCTTCATTTACACCTGCACTTTCATCCATCGCATCTCAAAAGTTTCGAAATCAAGCTTCAATCCAATCTTGGATAGAAGCCTCAACCAAGAATGAGATCATGCTTACTCTCGCCACCAAAGAACAAGGCGTCTTGCAGATGCGTCATGCGATCGTTCCTTGAAAGCAACGAAGTTGGGCAAACAACCTAATTCTCGTTGCTCATCAAGAAGCTTGCCCATTGCACATGTTGTTAGTACACGTACCCAACATCGATCGGTTTGCTGCACCATCCCTCCTGACTACCAGGTGAGAGCGAACAAGAACAAGAAGCGTGCTATGATTCCTTTTATGTACACTAGGTCTATGTTCAATCTGTACCTACCGGCGTGAAGTGCGCCCTCATCACGACCAAAATGTTATGACAATGCTAGTGCTACAGTGCCAGTATATAATGTTGGTATGCGACCGACACATCGTCCCACAGCAGACGACAGCATTAGCGCAACAAGAGAGAGCTTATTACTGCTCCCTTACTGTTGGTCTCGGTTCTATGATCCTAGCGTAATCACTTGCCAAGCGCCCTGGTTACAAAATTCCATTGGAATCTCCCTCTTGTGTTCAAAGAAGAGAACAATCTGGAATCGACAATCTGCACAGCCAAAAACACTTCAACAACAACATCTTACAGCATTCAAGAGTACAGCATGCAAGAGCAGGTTGCCGTGGTTGTGGACCAGCAGTACCCGCCGCTGACGGCGTCCCAAAAGGTCGTCTCCCTTCTTCCCATTGGAATTTTAGGACTGGCCATCGCTACGATCGTGACGGCTTACAAGGCAACATTTATGGCAGGTGTCCTGGACTATCAGGGAGGCCGTGTGACCACTCCTCCCATCTCTATGCTCATGTACAAGGGGCCCGGTCGCATCGTAGGACAAGTTGGCTTTCCTAGCATTTCGCTCCTATTTGGAAGCATTGCGCCGACCTTTTTTCGGGGACTCCATCGAGCCATGGAAACATCAACCAGCAGCAAGAAACATCCAGTCATTCTTTTTGGGCTCAAAACAACCGCAATTTTCGCGTTTGCTGCCTTGGCTGTTGTTGGCATTCTTCCCTTGCAGGACGATTTAGAAGACGTCATGCGCGGCCGAGTCCGCATTCGCTGGGACAGCATCGTCCATCAGTCGGCGGCTGGGGTCTTCTTTTTGTGTGGCATTGTCCACATGGGTCTCTACCTTTACATGAGTCGTTTCGCGTGTGATCCTAGTCTGGTCATTCACTACAAGCAGTCTCCAAAGTCCTTTGTGCTAAAACTGTGCTGCTTCGTCCTGTGCTTTGTTCCGCTGCCGACAGCCTTTTTGTTGCACCCCATTTCGCCTCTACGCGATAAATTGCAATTGACGAAAGCCGATGCGGGTGGGATTACGCAATATGCGCTGGTGGCCTGTGTGTCCACCTTTTTTGCGTCCTACTCGTGTGATTTGTGGCAGTTGCAACAGCGGTATCCAGAGGGGAGAGAGTTACAAAGTAATGGGCCTGATCGTGGCAAAAAAAGAGAGTAATCCGTCGAGGCGAGATCTGACGAATTTAACTCGTTTTGCCTATGAAGAAGGCGTTTGATACGAACTTGATCGGATTTGATTACCCTAGCTTGTGGGATCCCCTCCTCTCCTCCAAGATTCAAGACGACACGCGAGAAGCTCTCTTGTATCTAGGTCGGTTTGGTGCCACGCCAATGCCGTGTATTAGAGCTATAGCTATATCTGAAGGCTACTGGTAGCCGTCTCCAGCAAATCCATCTACGAGCCTCGGACTACGAAAAACTAGGGACACCGATGAACCGTTTTTAAAAAAGGGTGATTGTTCCTTCAAGGTCGTCTTTGGAAGAATTAATGAGATCTGCGTACTCGTAACCCTACCCGTGCTTATTGTTATTAACCCAGTCTCTTTCAGTGACCAGCGAGTTCAAATAGGTCTTTTCATCCCAACAGTCGCCCCCGCCAGGATCATAGAGTCTCAGCATTTCTGATATTTCAATGGCCCACCATACTCGTGCTTCTGGGGGAATCATTGCCGTTGGTACATCGGCCAGTACCTCGGATACAGTGGGTGTTTGTTCTCGTTTGGATTTACCCGCACCATACATCTTTGCGATGATGCTATGCATATGCCGGGACGTTGACACAAGGGCTTTCTTGTCGACAAGTGCCGTGCCGTTGTCGGTAGTCAATTCGAAGAGGAGCTTACGACAAAAATAAATTAGGTTGACGAGAACATTCGTAACTCCGTTGAACTTGTATTGCATCCTGTAACTGTAACCACGACATGTTTCGATAATAACGGAGAAGTCACTGTAGGGAGAAAGATCAAAGTCGCCAGTAGGGGGGAAGTCCCGAAGCAGATCTAGAGATTCACGACACAGCTGTGCTAAGCCTTGCAAGCCGTAGTAGTCCGCCTCAATCAGTAATTTTCTCTGTCGGCGAAAGAAAGTGGAGAGTCGTACTGGCTCGTACTATCTGTGATCCGAGGCAGTTGTCCCATTCGCAAGTAATATAGAATGTAAAAGAAGATGTCTCCATCGCGATCTGGAATATCAAACGAAGGCGGTCCTTCGCTTTGTTTGACCATCCAGCGGTCTGAAAGGATGGCATGGAAGTATGTCTGCTTTTCCTTTTCATGATGTGAGGCCAAGAGAGTACTTCGAGTGGTTTTGTATGGGTAGCCTCCAACGGTCAAGAGAACACCCCGATCACGTCCATGATCACTGCTTGCACTACTCTCCATTGCCTCCTTGGTTTTATGAGGACGCTGGTGGAGTCAATCGTTGGAGTAGTTGCGATTGGAGGGCTCCACTCCAACTGCAGGATCGAAGCGAGCGACTCTGTCGTTCCTCTTGGGGTTTCTGACCCATTTTCTGGACCACAGGGGTGCGGTGGCGCATCCATTAGCAACGAGAACGACGGATTTTCTACGGGACTCCCCGTTGAAACAAACAGGGATGCTTGGCTAGTGTAGTGGGGTTTCCCGTACCAAAGTTAGTTAGCACAGTCACTCGGAATGTTGTTTTGCTTTCGAATGCAATGCGGAGACAGGCATTTTTCTTCATAAGCGTGTCCCCAATGGATCTTTCAGGTAGGGGTAATGCGCGCATTTGCCGTTGCCAAAGTCGCGAAAGAAGGCACAGACCGATCTGCAGAACGACAAGGGCAACAATGGCAAATGAGGCCTGTACGTGTACCATCTGACTCGTCATCCTCATAGGGATAATACGGGCTATCCACATAGGAGGGCTGTGTAGCTTATACGAAGCAGGCTCGTAGAAAAAGTATCTTGATACTGGAGATCACCCGAAGTATCCCACGAGTCCTTGTCAAAGCCATAGGTCCACAATTGATTAGGAACTGACCTCTGCATCAAACCGCGAGGATTGTTTGCAAAGGTCACCAATGGAGGCGTGTCAGTCTTGTTGTGGTTCCCCGAAAGGGTGCATTCGAGGTACTTGTCGAGTTTAATGTCTCTCACGGGAGGATCCGTCGCCAACCTGACCAGTCGTTGCGAAGAAGTTCGATCATCCATAATCGATACACGTGGTAATCGTTTGCTTCGCCTGTACAACCCTGAAAAACAAACTAGGTCTCTTTCACCGCGGCACTCATATGATCATGCCGAGATGATGGAGGACACTTTACCGAGTGCTGCCATAAATCTTGTTCAGGATCGTTCGGCTCGTTGTTCTAGTCAAACTCTGGGCATTCAACAGTTGCGTCATCCTCGCCAGCAAGATTTTCCACATGAAACCAATCCTCGTCTCCGAACATATCCGCATGCATAAGATTCAACAACCAGACTTGAAATTCGTTTGCTGCATCTCCTGGATCAACGAAGCCTCCGGTTAGAACCATCCACTCAGTGCCACTGCGGAATGACCATACAGTCTGGGGGTTGTCCTCCCACAAC
The DNA here is from genome assembly GCA_032274145.1 of Herpochondria borealis. Lineage (NCBI taxonomy): Eukaryota > Rhodophyta > Florideophyceae > Ceramiales > Ceramiaceae > Herpochondria > Herpochondria borealis. The sequence continues at coordinate 546 of JAVCKV010083335.1, read as the reverse complement.
GGGGTGCTTGTGCAACTTTTCCCATCCAGCTTCAGGTGTGCCTCCACTGCAAAAAGCCGGCGAGAGGCCAGTTGGCGCCATGAGTAGTCGGTCTTATGACAGTGTTATGAGCACAACATAAAATGAAATTTGATTTTGATTTTTAGTGGGACAATCTGATACGAATACACGTGGTATTCAAAACATGAACAGCGTCGCGCATGCCCGAAGCTAGCCTCTCTAGTCTACTCTCTCTCTCTCTAGCTTGGAGTAGCTCTCTAGAGAAACCCTCTCCACAACACGAAAGTCTTCAAGGATTACCACGATTTCCATGCGGCGTTGCAAAAGGACGGTGGCAGGTTACCAGGGCGCCCTGTCTGCTGGTAGGCTGCTAGTTTTGGCCAACCAGGATTCAAGCCGCCCAACACCACACGGCATCCAAAAGTTTAAAGGATCCGCGATGGAGTTGCTATCTACTTAGTATTAGTATCGGGTCAAGAGTTATCAGTGACCGGTACAGCGTGCATGTTTGAGGTTTTAGTATCTCTACGTGGGAAACCACGCCAA
>JAVCKV010083224.1:9080-21169 GCA_032274145.1 Herpochondria borealis | reverse complement strand
CCGAGATCTTTGACTAGGGTCGAGAAAGATATTCACAAAGATGCGGGACGGAAAGGGTATACAGAAGCGCGAGAGTACCGATGTCAATTATAATGTTGGGAGAGGAGCGGCTGTCTGCAAGGATCGTAGTCCTCCACTCTAGCAATTGATATTCAGCTACATGTATTGTTTAACTGAAATGCGGTTAATAGATCGTGCGCTTGCTTTGGGCGCTAGTTTCTTATAGTCAGCAGTACACGTGCTTTCATCTACTAATTGCGTTTACCTGGTTGCATCTAGCAGGAAGGGTGATGACATCACATCAGCAATAACCCGTTCAGCAGCAGATTCCTTGCATTCCACAATTCCAGCAAACATGGCCCGAGCCAGCATTGCAGCACTGTTGGCTAGGGCATGTTACCCAAAGTTCTGGAACGCTGAATTCACAGCAGTAGGAGGGGCATTGGGGAGTGGTTGGGTAAGATGCAGGAGGTGCAGTGGGAGCTGGAGGCGGGCAACCCCACCAACAGTAGGTGCAACCCGGGAGACATTGCCACCAATTCCCAATTTCTTGAAGCGCTCGTTGCTGAGGCTCTTGCTCGTCGAGATGCTTGCCCGCTGACTGCGAATTCACCGTCACCAAACAGCAAACTGCAAAGAGAAGAGCCACGCGAAGATGAAGCACGATGAACATGATGAGGTCAAATAATGGAAAGGAAGGGATGCGTCTGTGCTTATAGTTTTCGATGATTTCTGACTTGTGGTTTTGTGGCTTACGTGGCTGCAGGGCATGTAGACCTTTGCTGCTTATGAGCAGCTTGCGATATCTTTGCACAGGAGCTTCAACAACACGGCACGTTGCAGTTGCGTTTTTGGATCTTTGTTTCTCGTGCGATCTTTGGATACCTACCTGGCTGCACAGGAGCTTCAACGGGGTCAAACCTTGCAGATACACCACCATCTTCAAACTAAATTATCATGCACACTCTAATATCGCATACCAGATGGGGCCATAGAATCTTAGGTCCGCGCTTAATTATGAGCATATTGTGACACCCGCATGTCCGACCGACGTCTGCGCTTTTCAAGCGTGCCGGAGTCAGAGATGGCGTTCGGATACTGTACTGTACTAAGTGCATCTACTAGCACTGTAATCCTGTTTCCAATAGATGATATCTTTCGATGCTAGAAAAAAGATGATGCTGCTGACCCTTCTGCCCCCACATCGAAGGTCGACAAGCTGTCTCCCAATCCTCGAAGATATTGCATCCTTGATATCCCTTGGTGATACATGACACGACGTCCCCGTCCCTTCTTTCAATCGTTGCGATCCTCAAGCACAAGAGCTGTGTTGCTAGTCTCGTGTTCACTTTTCTTGATGTTCTCCACGCGACTGGTCATGATGGCTGCCTCTACAAGCACTTCATGCGCTGCTGTGCTCTCGTCCGTGCCCCGGGTGGGGCTTGGAACCTATCTTCTTGACAAACAAGATATCCCAACTGTCATCCCAAAGGCAATTCAATTGGGCTACCGTCGAATCGACTGCGCTCCCGTCTATTTCAATGAAATGGAGATTGGTGATGCCCTCCATCAAGTACTAGTGTCAGAACGTAGTATTCCCCGTGACCAACTGTTCATTGCCTCCAAGCTTCCATCACCGTTTCACCAAAGAAAGCATGTCGAGATTGCTCTCCAAAAGACATTGAACGATTTGAGACTCGACTACTTGGATCTGTACCTTGTGCACTGGCCCATTGCCTTTCACTACGTCGAGATCGATCCAACGGTACGAGGCTACGTCAATGAGGACATTGACGATAGTCGTGACGGAAAAGCTATTGATCCCACTGTGAGTCTCTGGGAAACCTGGCAGGGGATGCAGGACTTGGTGAAAAAGGGTCTTGTGAAGCACATTGGCCTATCCAATGTTCCAGTGGCACTCTTGCATGAATTGTTGGGGCACAAACCAGAGATTCCGCCGGCGGTCAATCAAGTGGAGTTACATCCGTACTTGTCGCAAGAGAATCTTGTGCAGTATTGTCAGCACCATGGAATTCACGTACAAGCATATAGTCCTTTGGGTACACCCGGGTATAAGGAACAGGACGAACCCAACCTGCTGCAAGAAGCTGCTGTGCAGACGATTGCAACAGAGCATCAAGCGACTCCTGCTCAAGTGCTGATTGCCTGGGCTCTGCAACGGAATACGACTGTCGTGTGCAAGAGCCGATCAGAGGATCGCCTAAAGTCAAATTTGGAGGCCGCTTCGCTAAAGTTGACGGAAGACGACATCACGTCTATTGATTCATTGAATCGCAACCATCGGTTCTTTCGTCCAGACGATTGGTGGGGAAAGTACGGACCGGTCTTTGACTGAGACGATTACAATTCCCACGGTTAACTTTCTCGAACTTGTAGATTTTGTTTATTCTTTGTCTCTAGGCTGTAATGGTCATGATTAGAGTTCCGCATTGCGATGCGTATCGCGATGGCTCTAATCATCGAGTACATGCATGCACTGCAGACGCTTGCGAATGAGTGCTCTTGAGGTGCAGTACTGTATCTTCGGCAGGGATAGCTCGTCCGAGATACATCACGCGAGACGATACTCTGTCAATCTTTACACTGGAGTGCTTCTCTTGTTACAAATGGTGTTGTAAGCGCCATACAAACAGGAGATGAACTCTGTCAGCTACGTCTTGCACTTGAAGGAGCCAAAATATTTGTGGTAGACAAAGAAACCCGGAAAATCTAACAGATTTCTGGCTCTTCAAACAATCATTCCCATGGCGGACCGACCGACCGTTCCGAATAGCTTGGTCGTGGCGTGTGACTCGGTCCTAAAATCAGACCTTTTACCGTCCAACCAAAACGGAAGCGTAGACTGTTGCAACGAGACATCTGGAGGACTCAACAGAATAAGAAGCCTAAAAGCATAGCCAAGTTTCCTAGATTTTCATAGTGACGAGCGAACTATCAACATTCCTGATGCTCTTGTTGTAAAATGGACCCGAGCAATAGGCAGCCACCGCAGTTTCCAGAAGCCTCCTAGTTCATCCTTCTGATGCTTTTTATAAGTGCAAGAAGACGCTTCACTCATACGGCAAGTTGGGGACTTTGGCTACCTTGTTTGCCTTTGCCCCCTTGGGCTTGCGTTTCATGAAACCAGATGGCTGCTTTAGGTTGGCACGGAACTCGACCCAACAGTCTCCAGCCCCATTCATGGCATCCGACGAGGCTCTTTGATTCCCTCCACCTTCTAGCAGCACGTTTTCATTTTGCAACTCACTCAATGACGATGCCAGCAATGAATCCTGGGCCTCTGCAAAACTACTTGAGAACGTATTCGAATCCGTCAGGCGAAGGTCAAGACCGGGCAAGTCTGCATGTGCCACCATCCACTGCCCTTGTCGTGATGTGCCACTGAAACCAATCTTGGCGGTGACCACACCGTGAAGTTCTTCCTCACTAGTGTCGGCACATTGAAAGACGAGTGACGGAGCAGGCAACGAACGATCTTCTTTGGCGGACGGAAGGGGTCGCATCGCAAGCCCGTTGTTGAACTGATACAATCCAATCACTGGGCGATTCAGCGATGATTCGGATAGTATCGATAAGAATGTTTCTCCATTTTGGTAGACATCATCGTCGTAGTGCGGAATACACACTTCTTTCAATCGCATGTCCGACGATGGCCTGTCTACTGTCGTCATGTCAGATTCGGCAAATTCGAGAATGGGGAGGTTTGTTCCGAGCAGATCCTTAGTTTCGAGTGATCGCCCAAGAGAATGCTTCCAAGAAACCTTCGACACACTGATATTCTCCGCGAGCAGGTTGCGGCTCCGTGTAACAGCATCTGTGCAGCTAACATCGCCTCCATCTACGACAGCTAGCACGGACAGCGTCTCTGTCTCGGTGGAGCTGTTTTCGAGTGCAAGAAAATGCAGAATGGTTCCAGAAGCCTTGCAACATGACACAACAGAATCCCATTGTTTCCTCAGAAACGGTGTCTGAAAGCGAGAGTTCAAGGAATCATCCTCCGGCAGATGAATGGTCTCTTGCGCATCCATACGAAACAGAGTCACCATGGCTGCCTGGGCCTTTCGCGAAAGTGCTGGGCTCGATGACAGCAGAGTTAACACTGGTGCCTTCTGCATTCCTGTATGCCTCATGTTGGCTGTCGATGGGAACGCTTGTCCGGAAAAGGTGCTAAGAAGCTGTTGGGGGGCCGTGTGTGCCCATGATGTTCACCATCGTCGCATTCTCTTTCTGAGCACGTTCTAAAAGCGTGGCAGTATGAGGCATACTAGAGTACTGCTACATACATCTACTGTACAGAAGAAGATACTGGGCTGATGATTCATTCGTTCTTCAGAAAGGACGGACTTCATATCCCAACCTGCACCATGGCCCACGACTCCCTGGCCATCATAGATGTACATGTACGTAGTCCATCCAGTCACTTGTAGTATGGCACACCTGGTATGGCGTACTGAAGTTATGGAACATGATTGGAGTGATGACAGGAGCCGTTCGTGAAAGTGCTGGGCTCGAGGACAGCAGAGTTAGAAGTGGTGCTTTCGGAATTGTAGAAATCCTTCATGGTGTTCCCTGTCGGTGGGACTGTCTGTCCAGCGAGTTTCTAACTAATGGCTAGCCATGGAGGGGCGCCGCTGCAGTTCAAGTTCAAAAAGCTAGATGTTCAGTGGGATACTAGTACCGCTAGGTACCTACTGTACAGAAGAAGCTACTTGGTTTCTGAGGACGGACTAACTACCTGGTTTCGTACCAATGGCCTCCAACCATGACCTTCTGACCATGAGATATCAAGTCTACTTAGTAGCCCAGTCACTTGCAGGAGTATGGCATATGACTTCATGGAACATGCTTGGAGTGATGACACAAGAGCTGTCAGATCAGACACGCACTTTATATATGATGTATCTCAACCATAGTCATTTCACTTTTATCGCTCAATGTTCTCTGGGTTGGAATACAATCGCAACAAGCCAATCAAGCCGTTCCAAGACGGTATTGGTCATCGTTGGGTCATCAAAGAGTTGCTTCACCGAATGCAACGAAACTCTCAATGATTTGATACAACAGAGAGGTGCCACCGTTTCAATGCACCTGTTTACGGGTGAAACAGGTTCAAAACCGAAAGCGGCAATGAGGGCAGCGGGAAATGGAAAGCCCAGCCAATCCCGAGCAACGGCTGTGTTGAAGTGTTATGTTGATAGTAAGAAGGAACTCCGCAACTCCTCTCATAAATATTGCGGTGGAGTATCAAAAACGCTTTACAGGAACTCTCATCTCTCGCTGATTTAGGACTTATTAGGACTCCAATAGTTCCTAAAGGACTGAAAGAGTTTGTACTTGTATGGTTTGTTGAGTTAGGAGCCAGTGTGGAGTTCAAGGAGGCTTTGTAAATCACGACATTATGGTGACATCGTGAGATCGTGGTAACAACACCAGTAACCGTCGAAATACCTGTCGGACAATACACATGCCCAGAGGCTTCATTCTTTTCGGATACAACTCCTTCATCTGTCGATAGCTTTTGTATTCCTATAGCCACGTTGCGGATACTTCAAAGTCTAATGAGTAGTTGACATGACTGAAAATCGCAACTTGAGTCTGGCGATGCAATGGATCGGCAAGTATCTCACGATGCATCTGAAAGTGTTGTGCAAGAGCTTGTTCGTGGGTTGGGTTTATGTAGGTTTATCTTTAGTCTATTCTATGTCTATGTTTGTATAAATGTGAGCTTCGAGCTTGTGGTAGCACTTTGCTAGCTCTGCTGCGCGCGAAGCTGAAGATTCTCGCCGATTTTGCCTTTGAGCCGATACAATCGGAGCTCGCAGCGGATTTGAAAGTTTCTCGTTGAGGTGGGCATTGGTGGGAAGACGTACGTCCTCTTGTACAGTGTAGTTTAGAGATCGAGAACAAAGATCATGTCATGGTCGCAACTCGTTGCTGCTTCGACGGGGTCTTTCGTGCTTCCCTCGGAGTCGCACGGCTTGGAATTCTCTTGTTCTTGATTCTCGTCCGCAACGTCACTATTCTGCGGAGTGATTCGACGTCGTCGTCGATTCGAAGCTCTGCGAGCCACAACAATGCGGTTGTACATTTGCCATGTGAGCAAGTCACATGTCTCCTTCATGGAGGCACTATGAAACTCTGAGGTGTCATCGTTGAGATTCTTCTTGATCGAAATGCTCTTTGATCGCGGGGTACGAGAATGCACATCCTGAAGGGGGAGTCTCTCTATGCTCATGAATCGTGGCGGCATTGCGGCGATGTTGTTGGAAGAAATATCTAGCGACGAACTTCTTAGGGTGTGAAACTTGTTCATTGGATACACCTCAACTTGCTCCTTGTCATCGAGTTCGAGGCTTCTGATTCGAGAAAACGATTCAAAACAAGGGCGCGACCTTTCCACTTTTTATGAGTGGTGCTCTCGTGATGTTTCGTGCTACACATCACCCATAATAATTCTACGAGAGATTCTCGTACGTAGTAATGAGTACGGCCGGTAGGACGCTCGTGGCGGGCGCGGGATATTCTTGTGACCGGCCATGATGACGACATCATCAGAGGCCATTGTGAGGCCTACGACTGACGTGCAGGCCTGAATCCACGGTTGAAGTTAGTTGCAGATTGACATCAAGTGACTGATGTTTCAGAACCCTACCGAATCTGGCCCTGGTGATCAAATAATCTAGGAAGTCATGGGTGGTTCAAAGTATGACTGCAATAAATAGCTAGAGGCCATGCACTTTGGTGTAGAGGTGCATGGGTGTTTTAGGCTTATATCACATGCTGGGTCGTGCGTCTTTCCGGCTTAAGTCATGAACGCGTCAGCCATTTGCTGGCGTCCCTAGATTTGATGAGAACAGCCTGCGATGTGTGTCTTGAACTTCCAGAAAGTGTCAATTGGCCTTCATGATGTCAAGTTGTGAGATCGAATATTTCTGACAGACGTGCTACAAATTCTGTGACCTCTTCTGATTCTGTGACCTCTTTGGATGCTTCTGTTGCAACAGCTCGGTGAATGTACTTAATGACCTCTTGACCATTATGTATGTTGGTCATTATGGGAAACTAGCTAGACTGCAGGTGGAAACCTTCTAATACTCATTTGGAAGTGTCAAGTAGGTATGGGGAACAGCTTACTCCTGCTCGCCGTGTTAAGAGAGATACTAGTCTAGTAGCAGCCTACCCTACCTGTATGCGCAACTTTGGGTTAAAAGATGTTTCAGAAGCCTTGAAGATTCATGCCTTCTGAGGAGATTCATCTACTTTGAATCATGGCTATATGATATAGGAAGTCGTCTATATCTATAAATAATAGTGTAGCCGCAGGCCGAAATATCTGGAGGGCCGAAACGCCTAGTTGGCGGCCTGAAACTATGTACTTTGCTGTGTAGAGGTGCAAGGGTGTTTCTTATATCGTGCGTCTTCCCGGCTGAAGTCATCTGGCGTACCTACATTTGATTGCGATGTGTGTCTGGAACTTCAAGAAAGTGTCAATAGGCCTTCATGATGTCAAGTTTGAGAAGTCTTCACTTCATATCGAAGGTTTCTAAACTGTGATAACCCTGACACGTGCTACAAATTCTGTTACCGTTCTGATTCTGTGACCATTATTCAACGCATAGCATGGTCATTCTCTGAAACTAGCTAGACTACATGTGGAAACCTTCTAATACTCATTTGCAAATGTCAAGTATGGGGAACACAGCTTACTCCTACTTTGCACAGAGCTTGCGATGTAAAAGAGATCTTAGTCTAAGAAGTAGCTACGTACCCAACCTGTATGCGCAACTTTGGGTTAAAGGCGAATCTCTGATGTTTCAGAAGCCTTGAAGATTCAAGCTAAGATTCAAGCATTCTGAGGAGATTCATCAACTTTGAATCATGGCTATCACAGGAAGTCATCTATAAATAATAGTGTAGCAGCAGGCTGAAATAACTGGATGGCGGAAACTCTGGTGCCGTACGCCGCGCGTGGGCATGGGCGTTGTAGGCTTATATAACCAGGTTGTGTGTCTTTCCGGCTTATGTCATGAGCACGCTACCAACCAAAGGGAATATCATCGACAGGGGCTTATCACCCTCCAAAGAGAGTGGAAGTTGGATTTGCAGTCGTCCCTATAACTTTGATCAGAACCCCCGTGCGAGATTCATTCCAGGAGGTGTCAATAGGTAGGCCTTCATGATAAACTTCCAGAAGGTGTCAACAAGTCTTCGCCATGTCAAGTGAGGAATTTGTCTCTTCAAATCGAAGGTTTCTAAACCACTTGTGAGCTTTCCCCGCATGTGTTACCAATTCCAACCTCTTGGCAACTCAATGGTGGTCGCTGTACATTTGGTGAGAGCAGCACCTACGTTATTCTGCCAAACTAACGAGAGAGCTTCAACTTCTGGAAGTGCCTGAACCATGCCTCGCTAATAGCCGCCGTCGCACTTTGTGGGGAGAGGAAGGAAGGGCAAGGAGGACCAGGGCTTTCGTAAAGGAGTTGGAGGACATGGTGGCGTTAAATAGGAAAAATATAGTAAGATGAAGTTCCAAGTGGGTCATTGCGAGGATAAAAACTCAGTTGAGCCAAAGATTTGGTAGACTGTTTCCATCGTCGATCTGCAGGGTGTGCCTGAATCTGACATTAGACTAAATTCTGGTACCGCCATGCACATGTAAATAGGTGCAGCTGGACGCTAGCTTGGTCGTATTCGGCGTGGCGTGTCTTCATCACAGCAGACCGACTCACTCGCTCCCAACTCTGAAAACAAGTCGTCACGAGTGGCCCAGTTTGTTCCCATCATTCTTTAGCTGTTTTGAGCCTGGCCATCCCACAGCTTTCCGTTAGACGGATTTCTGCAGCAACAGCTTGGCCATGCGAGCAATAATACGAGTAGCACCTGTGGGCGTAATCAAAACGCTTGGGCAGCATGAGACTCACCTCTTGATATCTATATTGCTTTTCTCTATCCACTAATCATTTACCTTGTGGTGACTGGGCGTCGCTGAGGAACAAGGATCGTGGCTGTGCGTACTGCGTAGAACGTTCACGTCTATCTCCACTGTGTGTGAGGATCTGCCCATAGCGCGTATACAGTTTGTACGCCGCGTAGTGAGCGTGCTGCGCCCATGCTCTTTGCGCAAGATCAACTTGAGTGTAGCAAAAGACGCTTCGCGTGAAAAGGAAAAAGTGAGACAGCGTGCTATTCAAGTCAGCAGTATGTTCGGTTTATGTTACACCCACGCCTTCACAAGTTCGCACCAGATGGTAGAAACGGCCACTCTCACCCTTGATTAGTTTGCACAATCAACACAGCCACAACAAACGTCACTAGGAGTACTGACAGCCACTTATCCCCGATTTTGAATACATTCATTCTCCCACTTTCTCATCTCGTCGCCAGCCTTTTGATGGGAGGCCTTAGTGGCTAGCACAGATCGACGCAACGTAGATCTCTACACGAACAAGGAAAGAACAAGTGTGAGTTCGTGTGGTCCATACAACGTCTTCATATAGACCTGTATAGTACAAAGTTACGCGCACCTTGCTCAAAGTTGCTCGGATCTGCAACGCTAGACTCGAAACTGCTTCGTCCTCCTGTTCTTCTCTACCATCAATTTCCTCTGCTTCCTCTTGCAACTTTTGCATATCTTGCAAGAGCTGCACTTCGTCTGCCTGCATTTCCCTCGTACGAAGCTCCAAAAAGTCGATGCGATCTTGTTCCAACTTGGTCTGGCGCTGACGGTGATGGATACGACGCTCTAGACACTCTTGATAGAACTCAAGTTTCGCCTTGTGAGGAGCGTACAAGTCCTTGACCGATTCCTGCCACGTCTCATTCAATGCACCAGCTTGTTTCTTGAGCCTCTCTGTTTCCTCGTGCATCTCCTTGGTCCTCTCCACCTGCTGTTTGCGTTGCTCTTGAATACGAAAGAGTTCCAACTCAAAGCCATGACGCGATCGTAGTTCCTTCAAGAGTTTGCGACGAAGCTCGTGGTTCTCCTTGGATTCTCGTTCAAAGACAATCTTGGCTTGATCGCGTTCAACCTCTGCAACGTCCTTCAAACCACGCTCCGATGCCAGCAACAAGGCACGGTCCTGAATTTGTGCCGCAATCGATACGAGGCTGTCAAGACCAATGCCACTGCTCATGATGAAGGTGATGGTAGCTAGAGAGTAAGATGAGAGATGGATAGAGGCGCAATAGAAACTAGACTATCGAGTGTATCATGTAGTTCAATGATTAGAAGAAAGTTGTCGGAGGCAACTTTTTGAATTCGAAAGTTTGGGAGGATGATGTCAGAAAGAATATCCTGGATACCTGCAAAACCCTAACGGAGAAAAACGTTCGCATGAAAATCTGAAACGTCTCAGAAATACAATGTGAGAAAGTTGCTACCGACCATGATGATGAACCACTTGTATCGTATCACTCTCGCCCTCGGGCTCGTTGTTTCCTCTGAAGCGTTCCTTGCCCCTCACACTAGGACCAACCAAGCCACGTTTCTCTCGGCGAGAAAGAAGAAGAAAGAGGAAGTCGTCGATGATGCGGATGACAACATGAATCCAGCCAAGAGGGCTGCTTTGAATGGCGTCTTGCAGCAAATTGAACGTAACTACGGTCGCGGATCCATTGTCAAGTTGGGAGACGCCGATCATATGTTGGTAGAATCCGTGTCCAGCGGTGCTCTAACCTTGGATGCTGCTCTTGGAGGTGGATATCCCAAGGGACGCGTGGTGGAAATTTACGGTCCAGAGAGTTCTGGAAAAACCACGCTTGCCCTCCACGCCATTGCCGAAGCCCAAAAGAATGGAGGCATTGCTGCCTTTGTGGATGCGGAGCATGCCTTGGACCCTGTCTATGCCGGGGATCTGGGAGTCGATATCGACTCGTTGCTCGTGTCCCAGCCTGATTCAGGTGAAATGGCCTTGGATATTGTGGATCAGTTGGTGCGATCTGCAGCAGTCGATGTGATTGTCATTGACAGTGTTGCAGCGCTTGTGCCCCGTGCCGAGTTGGAGGGTGACATGAGTGATTCTCAGATTGGACTCCAGGCGCGTTTGATGAGCAAGGCTATGCGTAAAATTACTGGATCGCTCTCCCTCAGTCAGTGCACTGTTATCTTTCTCAACCAACTCCGCAGCAAGGTGGGGGTCATTTACGGTTCCCCTGAAGTCACGTCGGGAGGAAACGCTTTGAAGTTCTACTCCTCGGTTCGCTTGGATACTCGTCGCAAGGAGATCTTGCCAGATAATATGGGCATTCGTGTCAAGGTCAAGGTGGTGAAGAACAAGGTGGCGGCACCCTTCAAGGCCGTCATGGTGGACATTTTGTTTGGTACTGGCATTGACAGCATGGGATGCATGTTAGATGCTGCTATCGAACTCGAAGTGGTCGATCGCAAGGGTAGTTGGTTTTCGTACAGGGGCAAGAACGTTGCTCAGGGCCGAATCAACGTGATTGAGCTCATGAAGCAGGATCCAGCTTTGGCTTCTGCTATCGAGGCCGATGTCAAGCTTGGTCTATCTAATTACGGAAAGTCCGAGGAGGAGATCGCCGCGGAGGTCGAAGAAGTTGTTGAAGTTGTGGAGGATGCCGCGAAGGAGGTTGCTGGTGTGACGGAGGAGGAGTACGAGTACGTCGAAGTTGAGGAATTTGAGTAGTCAACGTTCTACACCACCATTCCTTTGCATAAACTAAAAGTCGTATATGATGTTATCATCGAGGGGCAGCCCCTTTCTAGTATTTTGTACAACCTAAAACAAGTTCTCCGGCAACGTCCCTTCGCTTCTACTGTCGTGATCTACCTGTGTCCCATCCTTCGACTCTCTCTAGAATGTACGGTTGAACCGGCTGACACAATCTGACACTCCCTGATCAAATCGTGTGGATGAAATCTTTGTGTCGCCAATCTTGTTGAACGGGTTCAACGTGTACTCCACGAACAGCTTATGAACGTTGACCTGGCGGAGAAACATCCGTGAGAAAACAGGGGACGAAAACAATGATTGAAACAATCCTAGAGGCCGAGCCTCAACTCACCAAAACTTGCTTAGCTTCTTCTTCTGCCACTAGATTCTGCACTG
>JAVCKV010083114.1:0-21171 GCA_032274145.1 Herpochondria borealis | reverse complement strand
ATTCCACGACACCATGCTAGCCCTCCACAAAAACCACCAAGCAAACTGGCTAGAAAAACCTGCACAGATCCAGAGCTACAACATCGACCCACATACCGGAAAACAACTCGATCCAAACCACACCCGCTACCCACTAGCCGAAAAACTATCCCTCCTCCACCAACCACAAGTCGCTAACCAAGACGACTACGACCTCACCACCCTCCCCTACCTCGACCAGCGATTTGACAAATGGATAGCCACTAAACAAAAACGCTTCACAAAAAAAATAACCACGGTCAACCACGCCCCCATACAACACTTCCGCATCCTCAGCCCAGCCGACCAAGCCACCTACCTACTAGACCCCGACCTCCCCAACAACGGCCGCACCCTAACTCTAAAAACCAACACCCCAGAAGTCCGCTGGCACAGCGAAACCCTAACCATCACTAAAAACACCACCACCCTCACCCCCGGCAACCACACCATCACAGCCAAAAACCCACACACCGATCAAACCCACGAAGTCACCATCACTGTCGAGCAGCTATAGCTAGCTCAGAGATCTTACTCAGTAGCCTTGATGATCAGTTCTTTCGAAGAAGCTGCATACCATGAAGGCTGATAGAGCATAACGTTTGGTTTATTCTTAGACGAAATAGTAACCCTATAAATTTTAATAGTTGCTTTCCCATCATAAATCCATGGAGAGGATTTTTTCGAAACAACTTGAGGTTCCGCATTTGCTGACCAGAGACCTTTTTCTAGTTTCGGTTTTTCGTCCTTAACAAGCACCACAGATTTAGCGTCTGTTACATCTTCAATAAGTATTTTAGTAGGAACTGTGCCAGGCAGAACTTTTATTTGGTATGTGAAAATCAATGATGTATCTTTTTCATCTTCCTCACGATTCAGCATTATACCAGCAACTTCCACCTTGTATGGGCCCGATTCCGCAGGAATTGGCCCAGCATCTGAGACAGGACATTCAACTATTTTCCCACCCGAAATCTCAAACTTCACTTTCTTAACTTTATCTTGGCTATAGCCAGAAACGGCTAAACTGAGTAGAAGTGTTAGTGTTAATTGTAGTGTTTTCATATTAATGAGCAGTGTTATAACGCTAGGTAATTTCATACCAGATTAAGCGATAATATCTATCTTAAAATAGCTCACGCTATTGATCAATGGTATAAGTTTAACTTGCAGATTCCATCAAAGCAAAATAAGCAAAAAAAATTATTGAACAGAAGTTGTCTTAAAAAATCTTGAATTGCGCCCGTTCGACAACACAATGGTTATCATGCCAAATGAATTTCCTGACTACAGCGTCAAACAACCCGATCTCCCTGCGACCACCGCGCAATACACCGAGTTCCACAACCGCCTATCTGCCGCGACATCCGCAGCAGAGTGCTTGGAAATCGTAACCGAGTGGGACAAGGTTCTATGTCAGTTCAAAGAGTGGGCATCTCTTACCAATATTCGGTTCGAACAGGATACGCAGAACGAGCAATACAAGGCAGCTATGAACGAGCTTGATTCCATCGCGCCAAAATATGCCGACTTGGAAACCAAGTTTAAACAAGCACTCCTCGACTCTCCATTTAGAAAAGAACTAGAAGCCACTCTCACACCAACCCTTTTCGCTAAATGGGAATGCAACACCAAAAGCTTCGCACCAGCCATCGAAGACGACTTAACCACAGAGTCTAATCTACAATCCGAATACACCTCTCTAACAGCGGGCGCTGAAATTGAATTCCGAGGCGAAACGTTCACCCTCTCAGAGATAGAAAAATTCAACAACGACGCGGATCGCGAAACCCGAGAAGCAGCCTATCGCGCAAATTCAAAATGGTATTCCGACAACGCCCCTGCCCTCGATAAAATTTATGATGACCAAGTCAAACTTCGTCACTCAATGGCAGAAAAACTAGGCTACGAGAATTTCACTAAACTCGGCTATCAACGCATGTCACGGATCGGTTATGGACCAGAAGAAATCGCCACCTTCCGCGATGAAGTTCGCGACAAAGTCGTGCCACTCGCCCTAGAGATAGCCAAGAAACAACGCGCAACTCTATCCGTGGACAAGCTCATGTTCTGGGATCATTCCATTTACACAGTCGGCGGTAACCCTAAACCACTAGGCGACCACGACTGGATGATAGACCGCGCCACAGAGATGTTCAGCCAAATGGGCAACGGGCTCGATACCTTCTTCGAAGAAATGCAAGCCCGTAACACAATGGATCTAAAGTCACGCAAAGGCAAAGCCGGCGGAGGATTTTGTGATTACCTTCACGAGTTTGAGTTCCCATTCATCTTCGGAAATTTCAACGGCACCCGAGGCGATGTTGATGTATTCACCCACGAATTCGGTCACTCATTCCAGAGCTACAACAGCCGTATCCAACCGATGAGCGACATCGTGTGGCCTACCACTGAAGCCTGCGAAATTCATTCCATCGCACTAGAGTTTCTCACCTGGCCACACATGGAAAAATTCTTCGGTGACGATGCCGCAGAAGAACTACGCCGTGTCCACCTCAGTGCCTATTTGCAATTCATACCCTACGGCGTAGCGATCGATCACTTCCAACACATGGTTTACGAAAAACCCAACGCAACTCCACAGGAACGCAACGAAATGTGGCAGGAAGTAGAGAAAACTTACCTCCCGTGGTGGGACTATGCCGACCTCCCAGCCGAAAGCTCTGGTCGCCGATGGCAGCAGAAGCCACACATCTACCAGAGCCCATTCTACTACATCGACTACTGCCTCGCACTAACAGGAGCACTCCAGTTCTGGTCTAAATCACGCACAGATATGGCAACTACTATGCTGTCCTACATCAAACTATGCACCCTCGGTGGAAGCAAGACCTTCACTGGCTTACTAGAATCAGCAGACCTCCGCTCCCCCTTCGAACCAGGCTGCCTAGACGACGTCATCCAAGACGCAAAAGATTATCTAAGCTAAGTTCTGTATTTAGTGAAAAATTACTTTTCTCGCTGTCGCTCCAGATCATCAACCCTTGAATACTTCGGATCTTTAGCTATCTCGGGAAGTTCCGAGTCATGAGGAATCCATGGCCTTGGCCCCGCAATAATATAACACTCCATCGGTACAGCGCCGCCTCAGGATAAATCAGGGCAAACTGAGTCATAGCCTCTAGATTCTCATCAGAAATTTCATACCTCCAATAGTCCGCCCAATCATCGATCATCTCAGTAGCAACAAAAGCAATCACACTATCAACGCCTCTATTGACTGCATCCCCAAACCAAAGCTTAGTGCGTGGACTTATTTTTTAAAAAAATTACACTTTATCGGCAAGCCATGAATTAAGATATTCATTTTCGTCTCTAGTCACAGCTTTAATCCATATATCGATAACTAAATACTACTTCTTTTTAGCATCTTTTTTTCTAGCGGCTTCAATACTCTTCATCGTTTTCTCTAATGGCTGGCTAACCCACTCCTCTAGTGGTTTTATCTTCGGCAGTTTACCTTTCGCCCTCATCTTTTTATAGACCTTGATCACTGCTTCTATTCCAGATTTCGGTGAATCAACTTTCTTGCCAGCCTTCAACTGAGCTTTCACATTACCTCCCACATACGCAGCAAGTAAAGCGCTAGATGAATCAGGTAATCCCTCAATTTTGAGCCAAGGGATAACATTCATATCAATGATCAATTTCACATCGTCACTCTCTTCTGCAAACCCCACGATGATAGCAGCGCACGCACCCGATTCTTCAGAAGTAGGATCATTGATAAAATGATCAATAGCCTTGAGAACGACATCAGGTTTTAACTTCCCTAGGTCTACCTCATCTTTCTCTCCTCGCACAAATGAAAATGTAAAGGCGAGTAAGAGAATAATGATGTGTTGTATTTTCATAATGAACGGTAACGCCCTACCCTAGCCATCACTGACAAGAGAGCGAGCACAGACTTTTCATCAGAGGCTAATTCCCTCTAAGAATAAAATAAAAAAACAGAATCTCAGAGAATTTCTATCCATTCACTTACTGAGCCACCGGTACTTTCACCGGCATAATAGGGCTATTGATATCCTGCAGATCTGCGGGCTTCACTCCCTTAACATGACCACCAAACTTAAACGTAGATGGCTGATATTTCCCTACGAAAGAAACTTCATTCTCAGCTTTAATCATCGCCTCATCTCCAGCTGCCCAGAAAATACCATTCACGATCATTCTACGATAATTCACATCTAGCAAATCTTCTGATGCACCCTGAGTAGAGTGAAACACTCTAGCTTTCTTACCCTCTTTAGTAGTGTAATTCCGTGTCCATGTAGATGGCACAGGAGGCTTCGTCTCATCCACCTTTGCATCCAACTTCATCGAGACCAGCGGCTGGCTGTTCGTCAACACAGTGAATGATTCATCAGCTATTCCATTGTATCCCCCTGCATGGCAAAATGCTCCATCCTTAACCCCTGTCAAAATCGGATGTGCTTTCTGCTCAGGAATTAATTGAATACGTGTCCCCTGCTTGTGGTTCTTTCCATAATGTCCCACCCAAGTGTTACCGAGAATCTGCTCACCAAAGCCGTTTTTAAAGCCCGGATCTTTCGAACGAAAATCATATTTAGCATAAGTGCTACCTTTAGGAATCTTAAATGCATGTGAAGCAGTCCGCAGCCCGACCACCGGGCCACCACGCTTCACATATCCATCAATATACTTCATCTGATCATCTGGGAGATTCAGAAAGCGGGTAAAAATCACCAGGAGGTCTGCCTTCTCAAGCGCCTCCAGCCCCTTGATATCTGATGCTCCAGCAGTGATCTCACCTTTTTCATTCACTCCATACAAGACTGTGCAATCATACCCGTGATGTTTCGCCAATATCCTCGCCAACGCCGTACATGTCTCCTCTGTACGGTATTCATGATCGGATGCCACGAAGACTATGTGCTTTTTATTCGTATCTGAATTTCCTTTGTAAGTAATCTGCGCCGACAGCGACATGACCGAGATCAATAAGAGTAGTATAGTTTTCATAGTTTCTTAGTTTTTGTAGGTTGAGAGAAAGGAGTAATGTTGTTTTCCAACTTTGAGCACCCCAGTGAACTCTTTACATAATTTAGGTGAGTATTCAGATCGGTCAATAGAGAACAGATAACTTCCATCAGCTTGCTTGATAAACTGCTGCTTCTTGTTAGACGAAATTTGCCCGTCATCAGAGAAAATATAGTCCGGAGCCCCTTCACCCTTCGTCTTCATCGTTAACCTAAATTTAATAATGGATTCATCTCGCGCAGATAACACCTCCACATTCCAAGGACTGTCTGTCTGGGTCAATTCACCCCTAGCCTTACTAAAAGCAACCGCATTCTGCTTATCTATCAACAGCTTCTCAGTCACAGGCAAAATGAGCGACAGATCTGCAAACCCCGGAAAACAATCATCCGCACAGCACATCCACGCCAGACCAGCAGTCAACTTCACCTCATTACCAGATATTCTCTCAGGCGCCTGCACCTCCACCAACAACATCACATCCCGCTCATAGCCATGACACGGGTGACCCGCCATGGAAGTCACTTCTGGAAACGGCCACTGAATAGCTCCGGCAGTGAACCCCTCCGGTAGCTTCCATTTAACAGAAGTAGCCATGCCCACATGCCCTGGATTCTTCCAATAAGTATGAAATCCCTCCTCGTGCTTAATCCTTACCCCTAAAGTAAATTTAGAACCCGCAGTAATAGAACCTTGCTCACTGAGTAAAACAATATTCAACCCTTTCGTGTTTTTAACCTCAGCCGCAATACAAGAGCCCCAGACCAGCATCTGTCCGATAATTCCTAATAGTAAATTTCTGGCTCTCCTCATATTATTAATTAGATAATTATTACGCCACATCAATGCTAATCCTGTCAATTTCTATCATCTATTTCCCCACTTGACTACCCACCCTAGTGCATCTACTATATTCTTAACGACAGGGGTGCCACCACAGTGGCTGAGATTCTAACCGAAACAAGAAAACTCTTCGAACCTGAATCGGTTAACACCGACGTAGGGAGTCGAATTTCCACACCAGGAAGCAATAGATTTCTACCCAGAATCCAATGCCTGTCACTTATAACGACAGGCATTTTTCATTTCTAAAATTAACTAACCAAATCACCATGACACCAGAACAAATCTCAGAGAACTCCAACAACGGAATCACCCCAGAAAACTCTACCCAGCGCCAAGACTACACCGGCAACTTCGTAGAAGACATCGACAACAGCGAGGAGCTAGCCGCGATCGAGAAAGACCCTACCATCTTCCCTAACTCCACCCGCGTCTACGTAGAAGGCAAGATCCACCCACACATCCGTGTCCCAATGCGTGAAATCCGCTTATCAGACACCGAGCATCCAGCCAACGCCAGATTCCCAGAAGGCAGAACCGAAGCCAACCCTCCCATCCGCGTCTACGACTGCGCAGGACCATGGGGAGACCCAGAATTTAAAGGCAGCGTCACCGAAGGACTCCCAGCCCTCCGCCGCCAATGGATCTTAGACCGTGGAGATGTAGAAGAATACGACGGCCGCGAAATCACAGCAGTAGACAACGGCTACCTCTCAGACAAACACGCTGAGAAATACAACGAAGGCAAAGCCTCCAAGAACAAGCTCAAGGTCTACCCTGGACTCAAGCGCAAGCCAGTCCGCGCATCAGCAGGTCACCCAGTCACCCAGAAATGGTATGCTGAACAAGGCATTATCACCCCAGAAATGGAATACATCGCCATCCGCGAGAACATGGGACGCATGGAAGAATTCAAAACCATCCACGACTCCTACCCTACCCTCGACCAGCTCCCAGAAGACGCTAGCGATACCATCAAAGAATTCATCAAGCAAAACACCTCCCCAGAAGGCTACGAAATGCCACGTCCATCTGAGATAGACCCACACAAACAAGTCTCCAGAAACGTCATGAACCACCAGCACCCAGGTCAGTCCTACGGTGCCGAAATGCCAAAGCTCATCACCGCAGAATTCGTCCGTTCAGAAGTAGCTCGTGGTCGCGCCATCATTCCATCTAACATCAACCACCCGGAAAACGAGCCAATGATCATTGGCAGAAACTTCCTCGTGAAAATCAACGCCAACATTGGAAACTCAGCCGTAGCATCCACCATCGATGAAGAAGTTGAAAAAATGCGCTGGGCCACCGCTTGGGGAGCAGACAACGTCATGGACCTCTCCACCGGCAAAAACATCCACGCCACCCGCGAATGGATCCTTAGAAATTCACCAGTCCCAATCGGCACAGTCCCAATCTACCAAGCACTTGAAAAAGTAAACGGCAACATCGAGGAACTCACCTGGGAACTCTACCGCGACACCCTCATCGAGCAGGCAGAACAAGGCGTAGACTACTTCACCATCCACGCAGCAGTCCTACTTAGATTCGTCCCACACACCGCCCGCCGCATGACAGGCATCGTCTCCCGAGGCGGCTCCATCATGGCCAAATGGTGCCTAGCTCACCAAAAAGAAAGCTTCCTCTACACCCACTGGGATGAAATCTGTGACATCTGCGCAGCCTACGACGTCAGCTTCTCCATCGGAGACGGCCTCCGCCCAGGCTCCATCGCAGATGCCAACGACTACGCCCAGCTAGCCGAACTAGAGATCCAAGGCGAACTCACACTCCGCGCATGGGAGAAAGGCTGCCAAGTCATGAACGAAGGCCCCGGCCACGTCCCACTCCACCTTATCCAGGAAAACATGCAAAAGCAGATCGACTGGTGCCACGAAGCCCCATTCTACACCCTAGGGCCCCTCACCACAGACATCGCCCCAGGCTATGATCACATCACATCAGGCATTGGAGCAGCCAACATCGGTTGGTATGGTTGCGCCATGCTCTGCTACGTAACACCTAAAGAACACCTAGGTCTACCTAACCGTGACGACGTCCGCGAAGGAGTCATAACCTACAAAATAGCCGCCCACGCAGCCGACCTAGCCAAGGGCCACCCAGCCGCCCAAGAACGCGACAACGCCATCTCAAAAGCACGCTTCGAATTCCGCTGGAGAGACCAGTTCGCCCTAGGCCTAGATCCAGCCCGCGCAATCGACTACCACGACGAAACACTCCCAGCAGAAGGCGCCAAAACCGCCCACTTCTGCTCCATGTGCGGTCCCACATTCTGCTCCATGAAAATAACCCAAGACGTCCGAAAATACGCCGAAGCCAACGGCTACACCGGCGACGACCTACCAGTCGAAGAGCGCGAAAAAGTAGCCGCAGAATAAATCACTAAAGAGAAAATCCGTCTGACTACCCAAGTCAGACGGATCTCTCCATTCATCCCAACAATCTAGCACAGAAAACTTCCACTATTCAAAACCCGTAATCCGTGCTAGTTTAATGCCTAATGACAACACAAGACCAGCCGACGATAATCCCCATCATCACAGCAGAGATGATGACCAAGATCTTATCATCGCAGCCCAAAACTACCTCCGAGCAAGCGCGCAAAGAGATGGAAGAGCACCTTGGCAGACCTCTACAGCCAGCCAAAAGATGGAGCTTAGTCAATGGGCTGAAAAACAAGGCATACTCCTAGATTTTAAAGATTTCTCTGACCAACTAAAAAGAGGAGGTCAGGAACACGACGTCATAATCACTGAGACCCAGTATTTCAAAATTACAAGAGCCGGATATTTTGGACTCTCACCTGGCATCGACCTAGCATTAGTTTCTGACTCCCAAGAAGCTAGGAAATTCCATCTATGGGAAGCCACACCTTGGGAATATCTAGAGAGGCTAAGATTACAGAACATACTCACTGATAAAATTAACACCCTCGTTGGTTTCGTGGCAGTAGATGACGATCTAGCGTGTGTTATTTCACAGCCACGCTTCAAGCTCATCCCTGTCACCCAAGAAGAAATCGACCAATGGTTTATCAGCCTAGGCTTCGAGCAAGTCACCACCTCCGCCTACTACCGAAAGGAAGACAACCTTGCCATATTTGACGCCCACGACAAAAACGTCGTCCGCTCCACCACCGACCCAAACCTCCTCATTCCGTTCGACATCATCCCCGTCCAACCAGAAAAAGGATTCCTCAAGTTCATAGAAGACACCCTAGCAGCAAACTCCACCCTCCAAGTCCTCCGCTCCTCACACACCACGACGAGGAGCACTGAATAACCATAACCTTCATAAACACCTTCTCTGAACCTTCAATTGTTGTCACACTGTCGCAACAATTGTCATGGTCACATTTTAGAAAGATCATTCCCGTGAGCACACTACACAAAAACACACTACGCAAAAAGCTAGACTCCATGCTCTTCGAGCGCACCGCCATTTCTAAGAAACCAGAAGAACTCGCTAAAGAAGAGCTCACCGCCCTCCCCCACGCGAACTCCTCCAGCAAAAACCCCACACAGCCATTGAAATCTCAAAAGCTAGATTAGAAGCTAAAGATAAGGACCACTAATAGACAACGCCTTCTCCAGATGCCATCGACCTTGATCAGCCAGTGTTTCCTACTTTTCTAAAATAATCGGTATTTCATGCTCCAGATCCTGAACTGCTAGCACACGCTCTTTGGGGTAGTTAATTGCATCAAAGAATGACATAGGGACTCTCCCGTTAGTTATTAACAGTGGTTCCCAGCGAATCTGATCTATTGGTATACCTGTCAAATTCGAAATCCCAAGAGGGTTGTCTTTTATCCAATTAACCCTCCTTAGATGCTTTGCTAGATAATCTTTTGAGCTAGCTTGATCTCCACGGTATTTCTCTAGGAGGTTTATCACTTGTGCCACGGTCAATACAGGTTTGAGATGTTTACATTCTATTAAAAATACAACTCCAGTTTGTTCACTCCATGCGAGCACATCTACATCATCGGTATGATTAGCATCACTCTTACCAAGGCTTCTCATTTTCACACTTTTTTGAACATTTCCTAGATGATTCTCCATTTCTTCTTTCACATAGACTTCAAAAGCTGCACCCTTTTTTTTTGCAACACTCCTGAAATACTTTTTCATTTTATCAGACGTAAACACCCTATCTGGCAAACTTGTTTCTAGAAGAGAATTAGTGAAGTAGCGGTGCCATCGATGTAAATGTGTAGCTGATATAGCATATACTGAAGGCGAACTATTTACCTCAACAATTGGTCGGACAAGCACGGACAAAGCCCTGTAAAAACGCCATGGTCGCACATCATTGAGCTCATACCCATCTGGCAAATCCTTATTCCAAGACGAGCGTATACGAAGAACAAACCTATCTAAGAATACATCTACTTGTTGGTCAGTTAACCCAATAGCAGTCTTCAGGATTTGTCGTAGATGTATATCCTCAAGTTGACCTCCGCTATTACCAGATTTCACAGCAAAGTCACAGATCACATCTATAAATTTGGGTATAATAGCATAAGCGAATCCATACTCTGCGAGGAAGGCTGTTTCTAAGGCCACAACTTCTGGTAAAGGATCACCCGGATTCTCTGCTCTGACAATAGGAGAAAAGTATGTCTGATAGGCATCCACATCCCATTTGATGTCATCATTCATTCTTGATGTGAGGTATGGTTGCATAACTGTCGCTTGAAATGTATCATCATAGTTTATCTTACCATTTGGAGATATTGTGATGTCAGCCATTATAAGGTCATTAGCTATAGCCTCTCGGTAACCAGACAAATTGAGTATTGTCGCAATTTCTGCGAGCATGGTTAAGTGTTCAGTTTGAGAAATGTGGTTTTCTGTAGAGGGGCTACAAGAATAAACAGCAGTTTCAATAAGCGCTCTGTTTGTGACCTCAGCCAATGTAGTGCGGCCTTTTACTTCCCTCAAGTGCTCTTGTAGCCAAGCCGCTTGATCAGAGAATGCTAGAAGCGATTTTGTCGATAGACTCCAACGGAACCCATCCCTTGATAAATGATCTAACTGGTCGAAGCAATGAGACACAACAGAGAGTAGAGATACTTTGGAAAGACGTCTGCACAAGCGTTCTTGGATGTGAGCAACAATACTACCTATAAACTTCCTAGCTTCTACATTGTCATTTATTGCCTCTAGCGGAGTGGGTGTAACTTTGTGCGCTAACCCTACACTGATTCTTGCCATTTCTTCATCAGGGATAAGCAATGGGTTAGCTTTACCTTTCGCTAAAAATGTCTCTAATGACTGAGCTCGGACCACATGAAAGAATCGAGTATTCTCATCTTTCACTACATTCCAAACCATACTTTCTATCTCTTCTTCAGACGCCTGCTTACCACATATCTCAGCGAATGCTTTTAGGACTACAGCTACAATCTGGCGTTCTGCTATATTTTGAGGTTGGTGAAATAAAGGTAGGAAATCTTCTTTGATCTTTAAGTACACTTCTCCTTTAGCGAGGTCAGTATGAAAACTAAGTGCATCATTCGAGGTTATATTGTTTGGGATATTATCCAGATTCCAATCTTTAATTCCAACCGTCTCTAGCTGAATGACTGCTTGCTCTGGAAGCCAATCGCATTGCTCTCTAGCAAGAGAGATGCTGATACGCTCACACCAGTTGCTTACACAGTCCCAGAGTTGATAGAGCGTATCGAAAACTTCTGGAGAGGGTGGTCTTTTAGACTCTACCCACCAACTCCTTTCACCAGAAACTACACAGCACCTTAGTTCTCCATTGGTTACAGCTGTGAAATCACCGTATATAAGGTTAGTCTCCAGATCTGGATTGAGTCCAATACTTCTTCGTCGTATTTCGATCCAGTCGCCCTCCACTGGGTGCCATCTACAATGACGGTCAGAGGTTTGTTTTAGCTTCATATTCACAGGTTGCGAATGGTCACCGCCTACTAACATCATATTATGAGGATTTTCAGGGCTGAAACTTTCAGGTATCAAAGTAAACTGCTGTTCTTTCCAATGCCCGTATAAGTTCAAAAAACCGCTTATATTGGGCATCGCAATATTAGCTTTAATAGCCATGTCTTGTTGCAATCCTAGATACCATAGTCTTCTGGCTGTGAATTCATGATCCGTTGCTAAAGTGCACCAATCAGCAAGTGGAGCAGAGTATAAATGCCATGATGGTCGCAGATCTTTAAGTCCTAGCATTATAGGGCGACCTACGCTTGAAAGAGACAAAAGAATCAAGCCTCCCTTAAAACCGGGGAGATCTTCTAATACCTTACAGCACTCCGCTATATAGTCCGTGAAGCTCTCAACTTGCTCTTCTGTAAATGTCTCTCCTTCCTCTAAATTAGATCCCGCCACGACCGATGAAGATTTTGTAAAGGCCAGCACCGGCATACCCTCATCAAATTCACCCACACAAGGGTAAAGAGGGGGGAGGCATTCATCAGGCCTTGGTAGCTTGATCTCTCTCAAAGGTTTCACATCGATACTTTGAAGAACCTCGTTGACGAAAAACTCAGCACTTCTCACTTCGAAAAATGTATCAGCCCATCCTCCTAGTTTCGGGGTCGCTTCTAAAATGTGAGTTACCGCTGCACGCCATAGTGAACTAGGTGATGCTATGGTAATTCCATCGCTGTCCTGTAGTATGGGGCATTTTTCTATAGTAGAGCCGAATAGTTCCTCCTGTTCTAGATTTTCTTCGTGCTCCTTCTGAAAGATAAAAGAATGCAATTTTTCTACTTCAATACCAATCTCAGCTAGCTGACTGTTTGTAAAATAGTTAGCGATTACATACTGATCTATTCTGCTATCAATAGGTAGGCACAATTCTTGCTCGGATCTTTTGTCGTCCACATAATATCTCGGAAGATTGAGCCTCTGAGCCATTTCTTCACTCAGCTTTAAAAGTTGAATAACATTCTCATAGGCGTCACTGAACGCAGGGAAGTCTATTTGCTCATGAATCAATAATAGGAGGCGCTCTAATATGAAATCAGCATGTGATACTTTACCGGGGAAAAAGCGGTAGCCTTTATCAGCCGTGCATATGTAGCCTACGAATACATCCTCAGGAGGATCTTCTAATGAAGCAACACGAGACTTTCTTAACAAACCTACCCAAGCACTCAAGTCCGTTAGCGTAGGTATCCCTACACCCTTACAACTTGTGATAGCTAGTATTAGTAATACCTGAATCCTTAATGTGTGATCTTGCAGTTCAGGAAGTAAATCAAGTGAGGCGATGTATTTGACAGTTGCTACGAGTTCAAATTCTTCTAGTACCTGACAAAGGTTAATATGATTTTTTTTAAGGCCTGCGATCGATAAATCAGATTGTTGGCTAAATCCTGACATGAAGCTTAGTTTATCATCGTCTGACATAGTAGCCATTTCTTCCATGGCTTTTAGTAGGTCGGGTGGGAGGTCTTTAAAGTTCATATGTGTATATTTTTACAAGTATTCTATATTACGTATAAATATCCAAGTCTATAGGAAAAATATACAGATCATCCCTTACTACTATCAATAGTTAAGACGCACCAATGTAGAAATATTAACGGAAGGAGCGTTCTAAGTCATTGGATTTGATTCTTTCTAGTCGCTATTATCGAAACACCTAAGGAGGCAACTTCCACGTCTGAAAGACATAGAAGTGCGAGCTACTACAGCTGAAAAAATATCAAACTTAGAAAGAGCTTCTCACTTGCCTCTAGTCATTAATTACCTGCAATAACCCTGTAGTTAGTTCTCAAGAACTCAGCAACAAATTAGAATGCAGCCAGTCAACGGCTAACCGCCTAATTTGGCTTCTACAAGATCAGGGTGTTTTACACAACACTTCAGGGCAACAGCAAAATCGTGTATTTTACTTCAAAGATTACTATGAGCTATTTAACCACTAGTTCTCGTTATGAATGAATTTAAGAAAATATTAAGACTCACGAAACCGATTAAACCAATTTAACGATTGTTTTATCCTCACTTAAAAATGCTACTCATTCCTCTTCAACTGCAATATATACCAAGTTTACCCTAGTTTATCTTTTTATTATAAACTTAGATAAATTTGGTATAAATGTAGCATGAATCCATATAAAGGTTCGTTTTACAGGACAACAGCGAAATAATGTGTAAAGATTTCTACCGTTTCTTTACACGTTAGGCAATATCCGCGCTCTGATGTAAAGAAAACGGCATTTTCTTTACATGTCGATGATTTCACGTTTTATCGGAATACTATCGTGAAACGTCGATGAGATCGACATACAGCTCGAACGTGTCGCTGATTTACGTTTTTATCGACATGTATTGTTGACATGTTTATGGGATCGACCTATTTTCTGGATACGTCGATAAAACTCGATTTTATAACCATGTCTTGGAATCCTAATCAACCTTACGATGTATTACCGCCTCTACCTCCGCATGTAGAGCTGGAGACTCCGCGTGTTTTGAAGCAGTGTATTCGCTCAAGAACTGCATTGGAACAGGTGAATCAATCTGCAGATTTTCTACCTAATAAGGAACTACTGATCAATATCATGCCGCTACTGGAAGCGCGTGCTAGTTCTGAGATTGAAAATATAGTGACGACAACGGATCGGCTATTTCGGAGCTCAGTGGTAGAGAAACAAGCTATCGATTCGGCTACTAAGGAGGCTCTCAGCTATCGTAAAGCACTCAATGCAGGCTTCCAAAGCATCAAGCAACGCCCGCTCTGCACCAATACTGCGGAGGAAATCTGCTCTGCGATAAAGCAGGCAGAGATGCAGATACGTAAAGTCCCAGGCACAACTCTGCGTAATGACCGCACGGGAGACACCATTTACACACCTCCCGTGGGCGAACATATTATCCGTGAAAAGCTCTCAAACTGGGAAAACTTCATTCACAATCCAGGTGACCTAGATCCTCTGGTAGTGATGGCAGCTGCTCATTATCAATTTGAAGCGATTCATCCATTCACCGATGGCAATGGCAGAACCGGGCGTATCATCAACATCTTACTACTCATCAGCCAGGGCTTACTAAAATCCCCTATTCTCTATCACAGCCGGGGCATCATCCGCAGAAAAGATGAATACTACAGTAACCTCCTGAATGTGACGAGGAGTGACAACTCAAAAAGCTCAAAAGGTTGGGAAACCTGGATACTCTATATGTTAGAAGTCATCGAGGAGTCAGCTCACTGGACCTATCATAAGATAAATTCTATCCGCCAGATGCGCCGCGAGACTAAAACTTGGCTAAAAGAGAACCATTCTAACATCTACTCAGCAGAGCTACTGGATGTGATATTTAACCAGCCATACTGCCGAATTCAAGATGTAGTGGAGGCTGGAATAGCAAAGCGTCAGGCTGCCTCTACCTATCTGAAGCAGTTAGTAGATAGCGGGTTATTGATTGAAGAAAAGGTGGGTCGTGAGAAACTTTTCATTCACCAGAAATTTCTGACCCTCCTACTAGATGAATCTGACCCGCCATAAAACCAATAACAGAAACCCACCATTATCAAACTAGATCAACTCCAATTTCAGCAAGCCCTATCTTATGGACTAGGTCGAGCATACCTCCACGTAAAACAACATGGAGACGAGGGCATAGAAGACATTCTTAAGAACGCCTCTATCAACGATCTAGCCTATGATCGCCAGTGTGAAGGAAGCCGTTCAGCTTGGCTATACAAGATACTAAAGCTGACTAATCAGCCCGCTAAATATGAAAACCATATCCTCCGCCACCTCTCCAAAATCACTGGTGACTGGGATGCTGACCACGCTTTAGGTTTGCTCTATCTATTCGCCAGAGACGGTTCAGAGTCATCCAGAAAGGCGCTCTATGATTGGTATCCCAATAGCACCTTCAACGAATCTTGGATTGGTGGAGGTCAAATTATTGACCTAGATGGCATCGAAGGCTTTCTTTTCGTTACTAGAGAAATAGGCAAACGACTCATTTCAAATGAAGAACGCTGGAAAGACTTCTGGGAATGTGAATCACTCTTTGTCACCGCTTCAGAAGAACTCGATGCCAAAGTTCTCCTAGGACACCTTCAACAGCAGAGCGTGAACTCTAAAGAAATAGCTGCCTACTTAGAAAACTTACTTCCGCAGCACAAAGAGCATCTAGAACGTGAGGAAGAGAGAGCTGTGAGAAAAACAACCGCCATTAAACTCAAAGTGCCTCTATCTAAGATCAAGCAAGATATTGAAAATCTTAATGGAAGATATTCCTCTTTCATGTGGTTTGGGAGAAAAGCATCCGAGGAAGAGCTACACTCACTCCTAGACGACTTTGAAAAAGAGCCTAGACCAGAGCAAATGACACGCTATCTCTGGATCTTTAGCAGAAGATCCTTGCCTAAACTCTCAGAAAAAATCTTATCGCTCACGGATCATGAGAATGAAGATTTAAGAGCTGATGCTGTCTCAGCATTAAGCCAGCTCTCAGACCCAAAGATAGAAAAAATCGTGACCAAAAGACTCCTGAATCTGGATCAATACTCCCCTGCTGAAACACTCACGCTATGGATATCTACCGCTAAACCCACAGATGCCCAAAAAATATCTGAACTAGTAAACTTACTCATTAATGAAAAAGATAGCGATGACCGACATAGCTGCCTCATGGATCTACTCAATTTATCCGAAGAAACAAAATTCACTCCCAGCCTAGCTACAGCATACACCCAAGCCTACCAGCACACCCCATGTTCACTATGCCGCAAGGACTTCTACAACCGACTCAAAATATCCAACACCCTCCCAGAACACATAACACAGGAATACCCATATGATGTTCAGCACTTCCCCAGTGAATAAGAATAGCACAGCTAGATTGCTCACGGCAAACATAGTAGAGCTACTTAGATATCAAGTTTAACCTCGTTTATCTTTTTATTATAAACTTAGGCAACTTTGGTTCAAAAGTAACATAAATACGGTCTTCAATAGATCATGTTGTCTAATCCTGCACATCTCTACCGAGCAAACTCTCCACTTGTCATCAAACTAGTAATTGCCCTATCATTTCACCATGGCACTACGTATCAAAGAGGCTTCAGTCTTAAGAGGAGCGATCTGTAATCAGACAAAAGGCGAAACTCTAGTGAAGCTGGAGTTTACTGATGGATTTACTACGGAAATGCAATTGAAGGGGAACTGCTGGAAAGATCTCGCTGGGCGCGAACTCAAGATAGAGAATCCGAAGGCGGATCACTCATTGAGTCACGATCCAGATCTGGTGGAAAGGGAGCCTGGATTCACTGGTGATATCACCGCTTCGCGCAGAGTGAAGGTTTCCCCATGGTCAGTTGAAAAAATGGTTAAGCAAGCCAAGCTGGGTAAGAAATTTCCTTTCGAATGGAAAAATTCGCTCTACTTGGAATGGTTCGCAGCAAACGGCGGACGCATCGTGCTGGAGGCTAGTGAATTCGAACTTACTCCCAGCGATGCCGCCTGGAAGATGACTGATGCTGAGGAAAAACAAGCTCACAAGGACACCCAGAATAGCATAACCAATTTCATGGACGATCTTGACAACCTAGTAGAAGCTCGCGAAACCAGCCAAAAAATCGACAACGACAACGATAAACTCGATGAACATGATTGGGAAAAGTTCATGCGCGAATTGGATGAAATCACTGACGGCTATAGTGAGGCATTAGATAAATATGACGATGACCCAGACAAAATCAATGACGCGACAGACCGGGAATTCCTCGATGGACTAGCGAAGATCCCGGAAGATATGAGCTTCACGGAAGACTTGGAAAAACTTGATCCCGAAGAACTCATCAACCCGAGAGATCACCCTCTAAGTAAGTTTGCTCAGAAAATCAGCATCGAGCTAGAAACCTCAGTGCAAGAGATATTCGGTCAACTCTGGCATGACATCGCAGCGATCAATGCCAAGCTCTCCGGCGCACTCTCAGGCTGGTCTGGCGCATCTAAAGATGAATTCGACGACAACGGCTTCACCATCGCCTCCCTCAAACGCTGCCTCCCATTGATTAACAAAGCCATCAACACCGCCGGCAATACCCACACAACCACCACCAAGCAACTACTCACACTCCGCCAGAGAATCATCGATCTCCAGCAGACACTCAGACAATAAACACAATCATGAAACCAACACTCACCGCTGTCCAAAAACTCCTCTCCGACATCCAGAAGATGATGAAGCGTGTTCTGGATAAAGACGTTAAACTAAAAACTGAAGAAGCTATCTCATTTCTCTATCAAGCGGCGCGCAAGCTCAAAGAATGCACACCCGCATACCTCAACTATCCCGAGGCTCTCGATGCTCTCTTAGCAGCAGCCCCAGCATTCGAAGCCTATCGGGGAAAAGGAACACAAACCATCAATGACGCCTACCCAGAGATACTACAATGTATCCTCATGGAGACCAGTTGCGGATTATTTTCCACGTCTGAGCCATCTTCCTATTCAGTAGAAACCACGCGCACAGCACTCCAGAAAATCTTCCCATTCGCCCTAGAACGAGCCAAGGGAAACGGTAAGCCCATACGCTCAAAACGAGTCGTCAACATGCGCCACAGCTACTGGCAAGTACTCGAAGACATCTCCGAACAATACTCCATCCCTGAGGCTGTCGATCTCGCTAAAAAAGTAGCCTCAGATGAAACCATCTCTATCCCCGAACGCCAAGGCGCTATCAGCCTACTTCTCAACCATCTTTCCTACGAACCTGATGACGTAGCCTCTAGTGCGGCCTCCCTCAAAGAAATCACGCCAATCATCGACAAGATCCGCAACAACCCACCAAACCGAGAAATTCTATTCCAAATTCTCGACGCCGAAGTCAACTCAGGCAGCATCGACGAAATGACCGCTCTCTGCGAACTCGAAGACTGGGATGATTGCCAGCAAGATTAACCCCACCCCAAATAATAACATTCATCTCGTTTGAAATGCTATATACCATTAATCAGGAGCGAACACTCAGCAGCACCAAAAAAAATCCCCACGCTACTCAATAAAGATGAGAAGCACGGGGATGTATCTGCTTGATCGGTAAGACCAAGCAAGTTTAGAAATGAAATTATGCGTTATTTGCTGCACTCACCTTTTTTGGGTGCTTAAGCAGTGTGCGAACTTCAGTTGAGTTCAATAACTCGACAGCAGCTTCATCCATGCCTAGGGCGACAAGACGGCGGCGTTGCACTTTTGAGCGCTTAGCCTTTGCGCCAGCTGATTTTGAAGGACGAGATCTGTTGGTGTTACGTTGAAGTGTAGTAGCCATAATAGTAGTTTAGATTTGTAATTAAAGTTGAATAAACCGCCTGATCGACAAACTCGAACCAGCTCGGTCAGCAGTTCATTAGACGACCTTCTGAGTTCAGTCAACTGGAAATACCTCTAATACTTCCACATATGCTAAAAGGAGCATAAGGGATGATCTGGATTCCTATCCACGAATATACTACTTTAAAAGTCCCTCTTCGATCAATACATAAAACGCATCATGCCTGAGAAGTAAGCTGTGATGAAGAAAA
This sequence comes from Herpochondria borealis, assembly GCA_032274145.1. Taxonomy (NCBI): domain Eukaryota; phylum Rhodophyta; class Florideophyceae; order Ceramiales; family Ceramiaceae; genus Herpochondria; species Herpochondria borealis. The sequence continues at coordinate 1,734 of JAVCKV010083114.1, read as the reverse complement.
CACTATAATTGAGCTCTTCATTCACATCACATATAAACATGTCAGTGAAAACGTAAAATCTACTTTCAGATAAAAAGATATCTAATCTTCGTCCTTCTGAATCTTTGGCTAAAAAAATGATTCCAGCTTGTAGCTACTTATAAATAACCAGCTATTTCTTGCATCAAATATGCTCGTTTTTTACGATTTGGAATCAGAGCAAAATAATCTGTAATCACTTCTTCCCAAAGGTCTCTGGGAACGACTTCATTCTTGTCAAAATTATGTTTAGTCAGAATCTGCACCATGAATTTAGAAGCCTGTGGTTTCCCCACAAGTTTAGTAAAGGAATGCAAAGCCATGTTATGTATAGTAGTCCAATCATCAATGCCGCTATCATCCTCTTTCTCCGAGGGAGACACAGCTTTAGTTTCCTCCGACACCTCAAATACCTTTACCGTCTCTACCCTGACTACTTCATCTGCCGCGTCTATCGATTCTTGGACCAATTCGTGAGGTAATATTTGCTGCGCATTTGAATCCTGAATTTCTTCACAACAATCACCTAATATAACTAAAGCCTCATTAGTATCCGCTGGACGAGTCTCGGGTCTGAAATTAACCATCCAAAGTAACCATTGATTCATTACTAATGGAAGATCAGGCAGTAACGCGACCGGCTCATGTAACCTGTGCTGCATATGCGCGTCCATAACTTGCTCCGCATCATCACCATGAAATGCAATACTTCCTGTAATCATATAATAACACACACAGCCTAAAGAATAAATATCAGATAAAATGCTTTTGGGTGCCCCGTTAAACTCCTCAGGAGACATAAAGTAAACAGAACCATTCATAGACTGAAAAGCTCCACCTGAATCACTACCCGTAACCACATGAGAAAGTCCAAAATCAACCAATTTCACCTGCTTTGTACCATCTGGCTGTTGCAAAATCATCACATTACTAGGTTGTATATCACCGTGAACAATTCCTCGTCTATGAGCCTCACCAAGCCCCAGTAGCATTTGCTCCACTAGAGAGACAAAAAGCGCTAAAGTTATTTGATTACTTAATACCAATTCCTCCAAGGTTTCGCCGCTAAGATATTCTGAAATAACATAGGCTCCATTTGCATCAATTGTGTAATCAAACACAGTTATAACATTTGGATGTGTAAGAGTCGAAAGCAAATGGGCCTCTTTGACCAGAGCTTTGAAATCATCTGACTCATTCTTCTTGAACACATGCTTAAGTGTCACTATCCGATTAAAACCTGTATCTTCAGCAACATAGGTGGCACTGAGTTCAGTAGTCGCAACTTCTGAGATGATCTTGTAACGATCACTAATCATATCTCCTTCTATTAAAGCGTAATTGGAGTCAGAATCACTTTCTTCTGATAAATTCTCATCTTTTCTGAATCGATCTTTATTAATCATTGGGAGGTATTGTTTATAGTGTTAATTTTTGCTAAAACTTGTTCAAACTCATTGAAAACCAGAGTATCCTATAACAGAATAAAAAGCTTATGCCATTTACTGAGAGGTCTACACTACGTAATAATAATTTTTGATCTTCTTTGTTATTTAAGGCTCCATCCTACTTTACCCCTCTGCATGAGTTCATTAGGAATAACTAAGCTTAAAATGTGCAATACAGTCTCGATATAGACATTCACACTACACGACAAAAAAAGTGCTTTTTTATTGACTCTCAGTTAGGCCGCCCAAAATAGGGATGCTTACTAGC
>JAVCKV010083003.1:0-21172 GCA_032274145.1 Herpochondria borealis | reverse complement strand
GTACTGTGCCACCGCTAAAGAGGTACTGTACATTTAGGACACCAAGGAATTTTGGACTTCGCGAACAAGCTGGATGATGGTCAGGCGGGAGGCTCTCCAGCCTTTCGTCGATGCTTCAGTCAGTCATTCACGCGGCATTAAAACACCACAATCATGTGTTGTCTCATTCACTATAGTGTATTATGAAATAATCTATGTACTGTACTGGCACTTTTGGAAGCGCTCGATTCAAGACATCATCCGAGTGTTCTTGATAGAATAAATGGATTCTACAGAAGCTTCTTTCCCTATTTGAACACTAAAATCAGAACTCGTTTTTGTTAAATGTTGTATTCGGGAACAAAGTTACGAATGCCATAAAACGTGTACAGCGGCTGATTCACTAGGAACTTAGTACGCGGTGGTATTGCACTTTCGTATTTGTCACGTCAGCTGTGTCCCCATCACTTCTCTATGTCTCCATCAATCACGTTTGTCTGTAGTATTCTACGACAAGATGCACCACAACATTACGAACAAACCGAACTGGCTGTTGTATATCACAACTGTCACGCACACTTACTTGTTGACAGCCTCTGAAATTGAACCAGAGCTTACGTATTGAATTCCAACAATGGCGACAGAAACAGCATCACAATCACCATCGGTCGTAGGGGAACCTGCACGAAGTCGGCGTGTGCATTTTGACACGTCGGAGCCTTCCGTTTGGGTCGATCCATGTGGAATTAGTGAAGAAGAAGTTCGTGCTTACTGGTTTCGGCGTTCTGACTTTGCCAGCTTTGAAAGGGAACGTCGTACAACAGTTCGAGCATTGAGGAGAGCGGGAGATGACATGGGCAAACTTGATTCCAGTCTTGTTTGTTTCAGAGGAATGGAGGAGCTGATAAATTCAGATTTCTCACGCCGACTGAAGAAGCAGCGGCGAAACAGTCAGTCGGAGCTTATTCAAGAACAAGCCCGTCAAAAGCAGTATGGTGTTACCGATCCAATGGGACTGCGTAAAGTCTCAGAAGCTGTATCAGCATGGGCTCGGAACCATGCACTCGAGCTTGGACGACATGATGCTCGAGTAGCAGCAACCGGCAAAGACGAACCAATTCCTCTTGGAATGACTCAGAGAGGGCGAAAGAATGAAGAAGGAAAAGAAGTCTCCAAGGCCACGGACAATGAGGAGATCATGCTGCCATTTAAGGAATATGCGCAATCAAGGAGGGACTCGATCGCGAGAAGAAGGAGTAGAGGGGTTGCCGCCATGTCTGCTTAAAGATCAGGCAACGTGTGCCTGTTCGCTCAGTCCCCTCGCATACTCCTTTGAACAAACTGTTAATAAGCTAGAATTTGAAACTCAAAAGAACTTGCCCCCAACAACCATACTACGCACCTGGTGAGGTCGCGATGCGTTGTGTACACGTATACATCTTCAGCGCGAAAGGGTCAGTCGATAGATCTCTTCGCACGATACAACGAGGTAGACGTTGGCTCGTCCACAGTTTTGAAGGTGTAACTTTCGAACCCGGAGAGATGATGATGATGATGATGATGATCCACAAAGACCTACTCCAGCTCGAGAGCTGAGTCCTAGACTGTGGGGTATTCCAACCGAGACTTCATCTCTGGACTGCGCGTGAACAAGAACTTCTTCTTTAAAAAAAGATTAAAAAAAGCCACAAGGGTGGATGCGTCTTATTAATGTAGAAAATCAAAAACGAGAACTAATTGACTGCTTAGGGTTCGATGTTCGCTACTTGAACATGTCAAACAGTTTGTCCAGCGGTGAGGAGTCGTCGCCATTCTTATCGACTGAGTTGTTGTCAAACACCCTGGGCGCCACTTCCGGGGCAGGGAGAGCTGTTACTTTTCCAATGAGAAAGGGAAAGAGTGAACTCAAAAGTATATCCCATCCTGGAATATCGAATCGATCTTCTTGAAAGTTAACCAAGCCATTCTCGTCAACGGTGAAGTCTGTATAGCAAATGTATGGTTTGATCGTGAGACCTGGTCCAATCTTTACCTTGCCGCTGAGTCGCCACGTTACAGTAATGGTGTTTGGAGAAACAGCCTCTGTGGAGATGATCTCTGCACGAGACGTTTCTTGATCAAAGAGTTTGTACACGCCACGTGCGTAATCTTCAATTCCTGAAAGCTTCACATCTGGATCTTGAAATTCGAAATCGGACGAGAAGTATGAAGGATTGACGTTTCCAGTTACGAACCACTCCTTTTCATAAAGTTCCCGATCAAGTATAGATGCCAACGTGTCGATCGGCATCTTGGAAACTTTTGGACAGTCAAAGTCGATGCCTCCAAGTGGATCCTCCGCAGGTTCACTACTGCTCATGAAGTTGCTTAGCACGTTCGTGACGGCATTTCTATATTCTTCGACCGGCGACTCTTTCTCCAGCAGTCTAGATGTCTGCGGTATAGATCTGGGCTGCTGGAAAGCAAGCCCAAAGATGGGTAGAAGAAGTGAGAGGAGAAAAAGCAACTTCATGGTCGGCAGAAAATCATGGCAGAATTGATTTGAGATAAAAATGAGTTGTCGTGCGTGCGTGTGGATATGTTGCGAGTTTTCAAGTGAGTAAAACGTTCCAGGACCAGAAAATGCCAACACTCCCGCTATTGATACCTGAATGTTTAAGGTATCACAGGCCTCGCACTTTATACACCAGTACTCAACAGTTACTGTTATATGGTACTGTACGTTACAGTCTATGTAACAGTAGTTCTGTGCAGTGATCGCCTTCCAGGGGTTTCGCGAGTGGTCTTTCGGCGACCAGAAGGACAGACGGTGGCAGCACCCTCATCATCCTGTTGGAACAAAGCCTGGCGTGTCTGTCATAGAAGCTCCCATCGCATTCGTAGATCTTTCTTCTTGGTTCCTTGCAAGAATACAATCTACTTTGCAAGTCAAGCCACAAAGCTGATAGGTCGAGAGAGTGGTTTGCAAGATATCTTGAGATCAACGAAAGAGAGCTGAAAGCGGTCCGATAGAATTGCAAAAGATTTGGCAATGTCAATTTCGGAGCATGAGATGCCGTTGAGGCCTCATGCTTTTCACTTGAACCTTCCGAGTCATCACATCGACGAAGATGGTGTCCCGTACATCACAAAGTTTGCTCAAGACAAGGCACGCTCTATTCTTCGACTTGCGCACTCGATTCAACTCAAGGAGAGCTTGTTCTTCAGTGATGGTTCCATCATGGAAGATCAAGTCGACGAGGGTGATGCCGACGACTACGACGACGATGGTGATCACGCTCTGCCTTCGGACTCCACTCTGGTAAGTCTCCTTGTTTAGGATGCTTCTTATGCCCTTAGCTGCTTATCTTATCGAAAAGGCACATCTGATCTAACTCTTTAACTGGAACCCGAAGTCATCGATTACCAAAAAGTGCACTCGGTTGCATTCACAGCTTTCGACGCTTGAAAGCCTTAAGCACTCGGGCATCACGCAACGTGAGCTTTGTATGTTGATTCTCCATGTGCTCAAACTTGTCTCAGCGACAGTCACCTTTGAATACGAAGGCAATGAAAGCAAAGCAACACTCCACTATGACAATGTAGGTTACATCTGGGATGGAACAGATCAACCGTATGATAACGCAAAGGATGACTCTGAATTGGAACAGGAACTGCAGTACAAGTTTGCTTTGCCCACTCCAGCTCGTGAAGCCTTGTTGTCGGTTCTCATATCTGTCATGTCCAAAAAGAGTGGTCTTCGCTCGGTGTCCAATGCAGGTCTGTACCCTGAAGAAGATGCGAAGGATCGCTTCATGATCATTATCCACTGGCATTCACTCTTGCGCATGCTACTCCGTACCTGCCCATATCTTGATGAACACAAGTGGGCCGACCCACCAAAGGATTCTAACTCCCGACAGAATACAATCCAAAAAAGAACAGTCCATCTAATTCGCCATTCAAGACACTTTTTCGATCAAGGAGTTCGCCCTTACGGCCCTCAGGGTGATGTCGACAAGACAGCGATAGAGATTTGGGACATGGTGCAACACAATCGACACACGCATGCATTCTATCGTGGTCTTGTAATGATGTTCCTCTTTCAGCCAACTCGATGCACCTCGGCTTACTATTTGAAACTCATGCCTATCTGGTACGAGTGTTGGACGAGTCTTGATCGTTGTCCTGAAATTGATTTCTTGTGGCTTGTCCTCTTTTGTCGTGCCCGCAAGCATATATCCCCGAAAGACTACGATTGGGGTCCCATTCGAAGACGTCTGTTGACCCACTGTCAGTATTGGTACGTAGAAATATCTGAAGAATCTACCCGTTTGACTGTTCGAGATTTCTAACGTGTGTTCATTCGGCTCGTTCAGGTTACAAATACCAATCGGTGGCGCGTCCATGGATTCGTCGTTTCCAAGGGCAGGCAATCCGAGAACTAGGAGTTGTCCTTCGCGGTTGAAGGCGTTCGTTGGGACGAGTTCGTCTTATGAAGAAGGAATTGATTTTGTCGCCAAGGTTGCCAAGCTGTTAGCCATCAATATTGGTGTAGATCCTTCTGAGGCGGAGCACGATTTGTCAAAGGGCACTGCCGACATTCTGCGCATGTTGCACTTTGTCACTCCTTACTTCAATCCATCGAACATCGGGACGTGGACCTTTACTTTGGGGGCTTTTCTACATTACTTTAGCTACGAAGTATGTCATCGCGTGGGGATTGCCGCAAGCGTACAAGCACTAAAAGAGGTGCATCCGAAGGTAGCAGACGAACTGTTGAATGTTGAACCTTATCTGAAGGGAATAGCTATTCCTGGGAACGAACTGGTCGCGTTGATGGATGCGCTGCTTACTTTGTGTCAACAGGCTCTCTACAGTAAGAACGGTCACGTTGGACGCGCCGGAGAAGCTGCGATGGTATATTTGGCTCAAATCGATCCGGTGCATGTCACTCCACCATTTCTTGACTTTGCGACGCGCGCACTAGATATTTCCGCCGTCAACTTGGCGCACCAAGCCCCTGCGGCTTTGTCAGCGCTGACTCGGCTCCTTCAACCGTCGTTGCGCCGGCAGCCTTCGATTTTGCTAAGCAGGCTTCCTGAGTTGCTGAGGCTGAGTTTGGCTGGCGTAGACAGCAACGACCAAAACAAGACCATTCGGACCTTAATTTTGTACCGCAACATGACCTCTTGGATTCCTATTGGTTCTATCAACCCAGAGTCCCTTGCAGCAGCCGTTAATTCGATGGACATCTCCGACGATGCTAATGGAAGCACACACCTTGGACCAGATCTTGCGAAAATCATCAGTCGTGCGGTGGAGTCAGAAGACTACCGCAAAGCCATGAAAGCACTGCCCGAGACGTCGATTCTTTCGCAGCCCAGTATGTTGGCGGAGGGGGACCTGACGCAGCTTCTCTACGAGGAAACCAATTCGGCTATGGCTGATTGGGTTCTTGGATTCCTCGACCGCATCTACGACCTGCTTCGTGCGGCTGGCGAGCGAGAGAAATCTGGAAAGACTGCTTCTGGAGTTGCTTCTCGTCACTCATCTTCCGATGTTCAACAGGCGAGAAATTTCTCAAGAATCCTTAAGGAATGTCTCCTGCAGGTCTTTTCCTCGATGGATGACCAAATTCACAAGCAGGCTGTTCGATCAGTTGCGCGGTTCCTTGCCGAAGAAACCCTTCCTTCTGCCTCAAAGGATGCTGCCGCTCTTTGCCAGGCGGCGTGTGCAGCTAGAGCCGGAGGAGGTGGTCTCGATGCATTGGTTCCCGTCCTAACCGATGACTTGGAACACCAATCCAACAAGACACGATTGTATCGAATCCGTTGTCTAGCTGGTGCTGTTCGCGTCTCAGGGAAAGCGTTACACCGTCATCGAGATGCCATCACGAAAGCCATATCCATCGCACTGGCCAACAAAGATAAGCATGTTCTCAAGACTGGATGCAAGCTGCTTCGGCACACTCTGGCCTCGCAAAGTGACTCATATCCAATCAGCACTTCGTTCGCTCCGCGCTCCAAAGCAGGGACAGGGGGAGATCTCGGGAAGAGTGCTGCACTATGTGGAAATGGCGTTGAATGGCATATTCCAGACGGTCAACAGGTTGATTTCGTTTTCACTTTGCTTCAGACTCATGTAATGAAACCGATTGCAGATCTAAAGGAAACTGAAGAAGTGATTGTTCAGGTAGAAAACGAAGCGTCGTCGTTTGACGCAACCAATCTTCGACGCTGCATGAGAATCATTAGGTATGCACTGCGTGGAGGATCAGGGATGCTCCTTGATTTGTATGATGCTCCTACGACTGACGATTCTCAAGAAGAGAACATGATACCGCACGAGAAGGCAGTCGAGCACTTGCTAAGTGAAGGCTCAACCGAAAGCCGTGAAGGATTATTGAAGATGCGAAAGCAAATCTGCGCATTCGTCGTCATGATGTCTTCGATCATTGCGTCTGAGACTGTTGATTCAGAAACCGACTTGAATGGCACAACGGGAACTGTAGCTCAGCAGAATTATCTTTCTCGGGCAAGTTCAGACACAAAGATCTGCAAAGAGGTGTCGGAGATTGCAATGTTACTGCTGACAAGACGCGGAGCACAATTCCGATGTCAAGAAGGAAAGACTATCTGGAAAGCTCAAAAACAACTGGTGTGTGACTTCGCTCTTTCCTCTCAAGCTGATCATATGTCTGCGATTATGCAACGATCAGGAGTCTTCGTAGATTCTCAATTTGTCCCGTACAAGGATGGAGAGGACGGAGGAAAAAGTGTGCCACGGCGTCTCCTCGTTACAAGAGTGCAGCTTTTCTACGAATCAATTCAGCGTAACTCTAGTTTTGAGATCCCAAGACGGCTGCGGCGAGAGCTGCAAAAGAACAGTGTGACGAAGACGAAACTGTTCGACGCAAGTACAAGCATGGCGATTGAATTGAAAGCCATCGATCGAATATTCGACACTTCACGATTCCGGACACTGGACGGCTACGAAGGACTTGTTGACGGACTTTTTGCACTCACTTGTCACACCAACACGCAAGTCAGGTCAGCCGGTATCGGCGTTGTTGATTACGCGGTCACCCGCTTTGGCTGGTTGGTTCGCTCGAGAGTGCCACGTCTCCTCGCCGCTCTCACATTAAAGGACGAGGATATGAAAGGTAAATACGGAATACCTTCATGCTACCAACTCAGCAACCAGCTCGACAACCAAGGGAAGAGACGTCGAATGGCGGAAGTATTGAAAGGCGTGTGCTCGCTCCTGGGCGTGAGCCGCACTGTGAAGGAACTGATGGCCAGCGAAAAGAGCCGGCTTAGTTTCGTGAAGACTGTGTGTGAAACCGATGCTGTCATCGCCCGGCTTCCCACAGAGGAGATGCAAAAGATGGTCCATTACTATCAAAGCGTCTTCAACCCCTTCCGATCGAAATACTACTCTCTTCGCCGAACGACAAAGAATGAGAGACAAGTGCACGAGGAGAGTTTATTCTACCTTTTGAACCTGTTAAGTACGGACGAAAAGGAGAGTAACGGCACCGAGTCGGAACCGCACTGGCGTCGAAGATTGCTTGTAGCGTGGTTTCTCACCTGCTTTACCGACTACGATGATCTCCGAATCGATCGAGAAGGAATCTCATCCCAGCTTTGGAACCTTTGCTTTCAGCTTCTCGAAGATGAGGTTGGCCAGCCCATTCAGCGCATGGCACTGGGATTGTTTGGACGCCTTTTGTCCCTCGCATCGCATGATCTGCCGGACGAATTTTGTTCACTTCTCAAGGACAAACTTAAGCGGGAAGATTTCTGCCAAATCATGGCTAAAGCGCTTGTTTATGACCACCGCGAAGATGCAAGTGTTGGCGGAGGCCACGACGCACAGTGGTCGGCTGGCGTTGAAGATTTGATCAGAGATGTAAGTTTCTGAATACTGAGATTGCTGCTTTTGTGACGTCCATTCTAACCATGGTGTCTCTCTTTGTTTTGTTAAAGGCCGGACGGAATGTCGCTCCCCGGACTTTGTTCCCCTTCACAAGAACTGGGCAAAGTTCTGGAGTCTTCAAGGTGACTCATGCCCAGCTCGTAGAACTCATGGTCTTGAAAGCTGGTGTCGAGGGTGCAAAAGACACTACAAAGTTTCTTCTTGACGACGCGAAGGTCTTGGCAGCTGCGCCGCCCAGCGAAGACCAACGGAACCAACAAGTCACATCAGCGGAAATCTTCGCCGGGACCACTCGAGCTTTGATGAGTTTGTTCAATGCCGACGACGTCGCTGCCATCTTCACGTCCATGCTGATTCCTTTTCTGGAAGAGGTTATCCCAAAGATTCCTATTTCCATTGCTGGAGCTTACTTTGACGCTTTCAGGTATGGGATCCAATTCTCAGACTCGCATTGCTTCCTTCCATTGACGTCTTGGATCGTCGAGAACATCGAGACATCCATATGGCAAAGCAATGGGGAAGATTCAGACGAGGTCATGGGTGATTCAAACGAACCTGCTGGATCAAGTGCAGTTGGTTCTGAAGGTTTCACTCTGCAGTCGAAATACCTGTATCTTGCAAGCGCAAACCTCGTCGAATTGGATGCGTACACTGTAAAGCAAGAAGATCAACCTTGGTACACGCGGAAGTTAGTTACTAGTGATTCACCCCAAGACGCTCAAACCAAGACTTTGGAATCATGGACCTTGGTGCGGGAGAAACTTCTACCTCGTCTCTTGTCTTCCATTGGGCATCCCTACGAGAACTGCAGAGACCACATTGCTGGTTGCCTGTATCGTATCTACAATTGCGAAAAGCGTCTCCAAACCACGAGTGCTGCTGTGGGCGGCGGATCCGAGGTTGCGAAGGTGATCGTGGAGAAGCTGAAAGAAGCCGGGGCCTCAGGCGAGACTTCGAAAGAGAAATACAACTCGCTCATCACGGCTCGCAAGTTTATCTCCTACTGTATATACCTTGGTGACGCGAAGACCGACTTCAAGGATATTATTCTCCCTTTGCTACCAATGGCCTTTGAAGCCTTGCAGACAACGGTAGATGCGGAGGGAGAAGGTAAAGAAGAGGTTGATCCTGCCCTTCGTGCACTTGAAGCAGATGTCTTCAAGGGCTATCGCTACACAATCGCCGAGATCAGCGTTTCATGCGTCCTGTCATACGGCAACGCGGATGACCTGACTATGGTTCTTGACGTGGTGAAAGTTGCCTCAAAGCACCAGTTTTGGCAGGTTCGCCAAGGGGCAGCCCACTTCTTGCGCTGCTTTGAGGGCTGCCACAAGTTTCTTTTCAGCGACCAGCAATCAAACACCGCAAGAATCACAATTTCCAGCCTACTCGCAGATGAACGTCGGGAGGTGTCATCCGCTGCCATGTCAGCTCTGACTGGTATTCTTGCAGCCACGCCTGATGAGAAGGTTGCGACCCTTGTTGGCAAGTATGTGGGAATTGCAAATAGGTCGAGGATTAAGAAGAAGAAATCCACGACGAACGAAGCTGAGCCAACGGAGGAAGAGCTCGCTGCCAAGGAAGAGAAAGAGCGGAAGAGGTCGAGAAACCAGCAAATATCTGTGTTCTTCCTCTGCGCTGTTATTCTGGGTGAACCGTACGATACTCCTCCATACGTTCCGATGGCAATCGCAGCTGTCTCTAAACATTCCTTTGAGAAGAGTGCACCGCTTGGGGTTCGCGATATCGTCAAAAAGTGCTGTGGGGAGTTTAAAAGAACCCACATGTCGGACAATTGGGAGCTGCATCGCAAGGTTTTCGACCAGGAACAACTGGAGGCACTCGAAGATGTTGTTAGCACCCCACACTACTACGCATAGTCGAGCAAACAGGATGTTTAACATTTTAAGACACGAGGAGTTGGACCATAGATCTTGGCCTTCGTAGGATTTGTTCACCTACTGGGTGACAGCTCAGGACGTCCGCGCCCATTCCTGGATCCATAGTGGAGGTGATCGCGCCACTCATCACACCCTTCATCTGCTGCAGACCTGTGGAAATGTGATCTCTACTATAACCACTCATGATGACGGCACGAGGATTGATTTGAAAAACTGACAAAATCGATTTTAGCCAATTCGATAAAAATAGTACTTTCTGCCAAAGCAAATCGACAAAAGTTGAAGCAATAACCAAAAGTTGAAGCAAAAACGCGAAAGTTGAAGCAGAAAACGACAAGAGCTTAAGCAAAACTCCCTCGACAGTGCCTTCAAAGGGTTGAGCAGGGCTTCCTTGCGATGCCGCTCATTGGAGGATGATACATACAGCTTTTGTAGCTGCTGCTCGGAACTATCGATCATGAGCAAAAGCTCTTGTCCTTCAATCTACCAGCAATGGGAACAATTCTCGACCACTTTGTATGCAGTTTGGGTCGTGTCCCGCAGTGGGAGCCTATACTCGCCATTATAATGGTATCAGGAGGAGCAGGAGAGGAGGAGGAGGAGGGGTAGAGAACGAGAAACGTCAGGGATTCGCCTACCTCTTTGCACAGTATGTCTTGGGTGCTCTTGATTTTGCGGAAGATCCCTCTTCTCGTCAATTTCTAGGCGTGCCTTTCGGCGAGGCCATGTCCTCTTTCACCGCTGGATTCTTCAATAGACTCAACCCAAACAGTGTCTCATAAACCCAGCCCACCGACGAAGAACATGACTAAAGCCAACAATACCTACCGCGCTTTGATCTGCTTTTTGACTAGTACAGGTGGGCGAAGATCTCTTTGTCTACGAGCATCCAAAAACAGCAACATACACAGTCCAACATTGCCCTCACATATCACAACATCTCGCGATCACGACGACAGTAAGTCAGTCACAATAATATCAAGAGCATCTCATTCTAGAGTACTGTAGCACTAACTACTCAAGTTTTTCTTCATCATCTGTTGGTGGTACGTATTCCGGTGGTGGTGGAGGTGGATAGTCTCCCGCTTCAATTTTCGCCAAGGTACCTGGCATACCTAGCAGAACCGTCTTAGCGCTGGCGCGTGATTGAAGGTATTCAATGCCTTCTGGTGCCCCCGCTTCTTCCGCTAACTTCGCCAACACCGAAAACGCGTCTTCAAGTGACCCTGAAAGATACGAGACGAGATGAGCAACATCGACACAAACAGAAAGTACATGATGTACTTCTCACGCACGCACCATATTTATCAGTATTGATCTTGACCTTGACGGCAGTGTGATCCTTCAAAAGTTGTCGCAAGGAGTTCCCATGTGTTTTGCTCACGCCCTTGCCTCCAATCCGCAGCAACGGCTTCTTCACGTGTCTCCACGCCTTTTCAACCTTGTCATCGTCGGTGGCGGCAGCACGGATGGGTGATGACACACGTCCTATTCTGGAAGGCGCAAAGCCCGAAGCCGCCAATGGAAGTAAAAGAAACGCTACACAGGCAAGTCGATTCATGAGGGCAAGAACTAATGTACGATATAAGGTAACTGATGCGGTGAGATTCAGATGGTGCACTGATGTGATGGCGAAAAGATTCAATTTTGGGTGGCTGACAGCTGATATTCTCGTGGTTTTCTGCACTACTACTGTTACTGGTTCATGAAGTCTATTGTACATTGAGAAAAAGTAGTGATGTTCGCAAAGGCCAGCTCTCTCTAGCCTAACTGTCGTCTGATCCCTCTAGCTACTTAGTATGGGTGAGGGAAGCAATTCCACCACTCCTCTCTCTGGACGGTAGCCATGCATGACCTGGAAGCTTCGCAACCTATGGAGTTGAGACAGCAACCAGGCGATCACCTTACTGTCCGCAGTCTACAGACAAGCAAGAGTTCTTACTAAGAGCTGTGGCTACACGAGATACCTCGACATTAAATCGGTATTAGGATGTGCGTCGCAATGTCGACGATGGATGAGACCTAGAATGCGCGTCGCAATGTCGACGATGGATGAGACCAAGGGATTAGACGCCTCTAATGTCGTTCCCGAAATCAAAGACTTCGTTTTCCTCCATGGTCCATCAAAGTGGTACTACCAAGCCTGAGACGCAGGTATTTTGTGGGGTGGGGTGCTGCAAAGGGCTCTACGCAATTTCCGAAGAACCTCCACAAGATGTTGTGTACCGGGAGGCAGCGCTGCAACGTTCAAGTTATTGCGAGACGCAAAGTGTACCACTCGAGGAAGCAGGTAGCGAACTTGAATGATTTGAAATGCAAAAGTTGTACTTCAAGCCATCTTTTCTCTCCAAGTGTTCGACGTACTGCGTGTACTAACTGGTGGTTGATTGTGGCCTTCTCTTGTGCATGCCCGCGGCTACCGATGTGCTGACAAGTATTATTTGTAAATGATCCCGCTGACTGATTGTGTAGGGCTACTCCAACAATTTCATATTACATGAAAAGCAACAACAACAACTGAGCGTGGTGCTGCTGTAGATGATGCTGGACGGGGACCCATAAGTATTGATGATGAGATCGAGAGGTGCTTCCGGGAAGCTCAAGGCACCATGGCCGATTTCTTTCAGCGGATCCCCAATGACCGAGTGGCAGCTGTCGCCAAGCAATTGAACATGTGATAGGGGCGCTGATAATGATAGAGACGGCTGGTTGAATGGGTGGGAGCTGGAAAAGCTTCCCACCGATGAACGAGACATTTGGGAGAGGTGGGTAGAACTCTTTGGCAGATGCAAAGTGGAACGGAATTTGGGCTTTAAATTGACGGAACCGTCGCAATATTATTGAACTAGAACCAGAAATTGTATGACCATTTTGGGTGCAAACTAGTACAACGCATGAATTAGTAATGGTGTGAAATATTACAAGTATTTTTCTCTAGAAGCTCTTAAAAAATAGATTGAAAACAAAAATAGCGTAGCTTACGGGGACAAGACACATTTCCAAAACGTCCAGCTCCGCTCATCAGTGTCATCTACGCTTGCCCGTCGTTTCTCTCCCGTCTCCTCCGGTGGTTCCTTGAGGAGGAAGAATATAATCGGAAAAGTTGCACAGTTCCCAAACATAATGAACATACCCACGCTGTTGAGGGGATCCACCTTTACGTCATATGACCCAATACTAAGATCAATGTTGACCTTGCTAAGAAGGACGTTCAGTCCAGGAGCCGCCACCATCCTGACAATTCTGACCATGGCAAGCACTTCTCTTTGGGCATCACTTGTGCGATGTATGTGAACCCGAGTGTTTGGTTCGCTGCTGCTCCAGCTCCACCTAAAAACGACCCATGAATATCAAGGCAATCGCAGTTTTCCCTTGAAACTTACTAGCCATAAAGTACACAAATCCACCCAAGGCAGCCACAGATATCGACGTCAAATACGGCGCTCGAAACTTTCCACCCGATTTGTCGCACCAAAGCCCCAAAACGGGCTTGAACAACGAGGAAAACGAAAAGGCCGCCAAGGTGATACCATACTGCTTGTATGTGCCACCCGATTGCAGAATGTAAAAGACAAGAGACGGTGATGTTACCATGAAGGACAGAGCGTCTACAACCCCTATGAGAGCCTGAGGTAGAAGCAACGCATAGTCGATACCAGGTGGCGATCAATTGCTTTTGTTTTGAGTTATCTGCTCTGGCGGGTT
The DNA here is from genome assembly GCA_032274145.1 of Herpochondria borealis. NCBI lineage: Eukaryota > Rhodophyta > Florideophyceae > Ceramiales > Ceramiaceae > Herpochondria > Herpochondria borealis. The sequence goes on along the minus strand of JAVCKV010083003.1, from coordinate 7,667 downwards.
TGTATTCTTAGGAATTGTCGATCTGGAATGCCTGTTGCCGAGCCAGATCGGCGTGTGAGCTCGAATCTAGAACTTCCCCGGGAGTCATCCCGTCACGCAATGTCACATTAGTAATGCTGGCAGCTGATGCAAAGTTTTGTAGGTCTTTCAGGCGCCAAGCCATTCCATTCCAATCAGGTTTCTGCGTAAAGCGTTCGCCAACATCGTCTCCACGCGGGTTATTTATGAGTGGATCACAAGGCAGTATGTGACGGCCTCCATTTAGCTTGCATAACTCGTTGGCAAAACTTGCGTCCTTCACAATTATGAAGACTGTCACTTTCGCTTCAAAGGCGACTTCATAGAGACTAGAGACAAAGATTTTGTTGGCATCTGATCGTGCAAGACCGTCAAGAACTAGGAGTGGTAACTTGGAGCAGTTAGGACGACTCTTAGAGGCACCCATCTCCTCGGCATTCCTCAATTGTACAAGATTTGTTTCGAAGGGACTCGTACTACATTTTTTTTGCAAAGAACGTTGTGGCCACTTGAGCCATCTCCCATACATTTTTCGGTGCCACAGTTTGTCGTTGTTCTGGTTGTTTCAAGGCCTCTATTAGAAGAGTATGAAGGACTGGGACTGCGTCGTCGGGGGTTCCAAAGTGGTGTTGGCAGAAACTCAGCGGAACATGTATTGAATCACTTTGCCGAATCATGATGGCACGTTCAGGTCGTTGCCTGACATCAAAGTTACCATGCAATAGGTAGAAGGCGGCGGTAGTCTTTCCAGCTCCGGAAATACCACAGCAAATATACGTCTTGCCAGCAAGAGCGGTGACGTACTGCTTCCAGAAAGCTTCTATTGACGCTTTGCTCGCAACGACTGACGGCACGTTAGGCAAATCCCCGAATATCTCTTTCGAAGCTGCGGCTTCGTCGAGCCTATTAAGCAGCCATAACCACCGGCCGCCATTCTCGAGGCGCTGCAGTGCGTAGTCCATTTCTCCTGCTGCTGGTGATTCGGCGTTGTTGTGTTGTTGTGACAGATGTTTCTATCCGGATGCGCGGACGGACGGCACGACTTCGAAGTAGTCTGGAGGTCGCGATATCATTAACCTTAACGCTATATTCATAGTATATCTATCTTTGTGCACATCATATGCTCAACTTTTAACATATCTTACTCATAATATGTACGACATGCTATAGATGCCAGATGATCATCCGATATGCAAAGGACACGACTTTTAAACATCACCAAACTCTATTGATGCAATAATGAAATCTATGCTATCCACAGGCTTCCAAGCAACTAACGTAGGACAAGCAGTTAAAGAAGTAGAACGAATGAGAAAATGGAGATTATCAGATGTACCATGGAAAGAAGGAGATGATGAGGCATTAAAAGATCCTAAACTACAAGCCAATATACGTGCTAGGATATTCTTCGCGTATACATCAAATCAAATATCATGTGGACAACGTGAGGTTATTAAATTTAAGGTACAACATAAGATGGTTGATGTTATTGTTACAACTGCAAGTGGTATTGAAGGTGGACGCACGCGCCGGACCGACCTAAGGGACTTCTAACTTCTTAGTGCATTGAGAGGAGCAACGTTGATGCAACAAACTGGATGGAGTGTGGTGCTTCCAATGAATCTTTAAAACTAATTTTCCGTTTTTAGGTGGTACTCTCTAGCTGCTAAAAGCTACGTACATAGTGCATTACATTACGCCCCCAGCAGCAGCAGCAGCAGCAGCAACAGCCACAAACATGGTCACCTACGAGGAGAAGGCGACATGGAAAGCAAAGCTCGTAGAAGAGCAATACGTCATCAAAGGTATCAAAACCGAAAATGGTGACATGATGAAAGCGGTCTACGGTATCATTCAGATATCGGTAGTGATGATCAGACAATTGACCCTGCACTTAATTCACATAAGCATTCAGTATCTCTAACGCCGCTAAGCTTTACATTAATTTTCATCCCTGATGAAATAAAATCAAAAGAAACTAAAATTAATCAGGCACCTATGTTTTTTGTATTACATGGACGTCGTTAACCAATACATCTTCGGATAACCACCCTAGCCCCATACTAAACCTTCTTTATTGGGTTGAACAATGAACTAATCACTGATGGGTTTGAGGGGGGAAAGATGTGTAGATAACTGGCTGTTAAACTGCCATAACGATAAATCGCTTCACCAGGCGCTGGGTGCCTTTGACGTTTACCAAAAGCTATTGGCTCAATCTCTGTACTACTGCGAGAACGGTGATGTGCGTGCCCACGAATATCGCCTTCAGGCAATGCTAAAGTCTGCATACCTTGGCAACCTCGCTTTCCCCTCATTGCTCCGTGCCCTGGCATTAGGTTTAGTAGGTCAAATTGATTATCATCCAAATCTGTGAGTGTTTCTAGACAATATAAAAAGCCACCACATTCAGCCAAAATAGGTTTCTCACTGGCATAAAATTCACGAATGCTATCCAGCATTCCATTATTTGATGCTAGTTGTTGTGCGTGTAATTCAGGATACCCGCCAGGCAACCAAACAGCATCGCTATTGGCTGGTAATGTGTCATCTTTTAATGCCCTGATGTAGTATGATAATCACACGTGCAATGGTCTAGTTTAATGTGTACGTAATACTATAGGAAAGGTGTCCCTGTGGACCTGCCTTTGCCGTAGAGACTCTGAGAACCATTGTTATCTTCCGTTTTTGTTTTGTACCGCAGTACTTAGTCCAGTGAATGTGTCCTCTCAATCCTCCTCATCTTTGGGTTCGTCAATGCCAGCGCAGCCAGGGTAACAGGTTGGATGGTGACAGTGGGGGCAGACACTGCAATTAATCGCATCGTCTGCATCTGGCCCACCGTGACCGATAGAAGAACAAGCAGAAACGGGCATGACGCGGCCAGTCGCGCCGTCTTTGCGGAAACTCCAGCCCACTGTGGTAGAATCAGGCTCGTCGAGAATCTCACGCTTGGGGACGACCTTGACTTCGAGGATGCGATCACCTTCACCTGATCCTTCGACAGTGCCTTCGTTGCTGGAGTAACGAAGGAAGTGGCGGGACATGAGGAAGACACCGTAGAGACCTTGAACGTTGCGCGACTCAGCCAGGGCCCAGAATGCCTGGAGAAAAGCGGGATCGCAAATGGCCTTGATCTCGCGTTCAAGAGCTTCAATGTGCTTGGGATCTTCGTGGATGACAAACTCGAGAGGAACAAGACACACCTTGCCATTCTCGTCCTTGATAGGCTGAAAGAGGTATGGGAGAACCTTGGCTCCAACGGGGATGGCGTGGGTAGGGGTAGCTTTGATGCGGAGCAACTGGTCGTCGACTTGAGCGGCGATCTTCATTTCGCCTTCCTTCAAGTCAAAATGGCGGTGAGAGAGGCTCAATCCAGCCGTCGACTCCATGTCATGCTTGCAGTAGAGATCGCCAAACGCATTGACGGTGTCAAGCATGTCATAGTACTTCTTGTTGCGATCGCCATACTTACGCACATGGAAGTAGTCGTTCACTTGGTTAAAGGCTTTGACCGTGTAGGGAAGGATGGTGGCGGCGGCCATAGTTGTGGTTTCGTTTTGATCGTTTGCTCAATTATGTGTTGAGCTCGTCGCTCTTGGCCAGACTCCAGAGCGATTGGTGTCATCTCTCTGGGATCGTGGAAAAAGCTGTGTTCAAGTTCAGTCACGACCCAGTGTTGTTTTTTGTTTGGTATTGCTCCTCTAGGAGTACGAGGAGAATGGTGTCAACCTACGAGGCTTCAACTTGCTCTGCGAGCGATTGATGTCGCACTTCGTGCATCATTCCTTTGTGGTACCCAGAACGAGAACCAGCATGTTGTCATGGGTTTCCGTCTCGTTGGGAAGTGCTTCTGATTGGGCAAGATTATCCATCGAACCATTCTAGAAGTCTCTTGATTTTCCCTGGAAGCGATTGGTGCCTTGTTACCTCGGTTCTTGGATAACACCTCTACTCAAGATTCTTCGAAGGGCACAAATACCAGATCCTTTTTGTTCGTTAGACTAAGGGGACGTGTAGGATGTGGCAAAATATCAATCGGTACCAACCTATTCAAGTCTTCCGCTTGCTGGACACGATTGGTTTCTTATGAAAATATCTCTGTTCTCAAGATTCGTTGAACGCACCACTGTCATGTTGCTGTTGGTTGCTTCTTGTTCATTGGACTATACAGAATTCGATTGGCGAGAGTCATTAGTACCGATATACCAGGCTTCTACTTGCTCGCTGAGCGAGTGGGGTCTTAGTCTTAGAGCTCGTTTCGTGCTGACTTGCACTTGGTGAGGGAAGAACAGGATTTGACAAAATCCATCGGTACGTACTTAGGAGGCTTATACTTGTTCCTTGAGCAACTCGAGTCGTACCTGTCTTCAAGTTCCCTCGTGACATCAAGAAACGCAGCTTCGAGGTTCCAATCTGGCACACTACTTCATGGATACCAATCCAAGAGTCGTCGATTTGTCCCGTGAGCGATTGGTGTCTTCTCTTCGTTCTTCTCGTCCAGAAGACTTGTTTTCAAGTTTTTCGCAGCATCGACGATGCTTTGTTGTCTGTTTCAGTCGCTCTCAATGGCTACAACGATTCCAGTTTGAATTAGTTTACCTGAATCAAATGGACCGCTGCATTGGTGTCGATGATATGACTCCTCTGCTACTGTCACCAGCACCGGCCGCCCCCGTTCAAGGAAACAAATGCAATGACGAATTCAGCTGGCAACTGGTCACCCAAAGGTTCCGTATCTTTCAACAAACGGCTCTGCCGTATTTTCGTGAGTCCATGCACGGCTGTTGGCTCCTGCTAGGCTTGCTGGCTTTGACCTTGGCTCAGGCTGGAGTTACGGTCATGATTTCCTACGTCAACAAGGACTTTTACAATGTCCTCGTTGCCAAAGAAGTCGCCAAGTTTTACACTGTCTTAGTGAAGTACCTGGCAGCCTTCACAGTTGGTGCTCCAATTTCTGTCTTGTATAACTATCAACGTGAGCAGTTGGCGGTGCACTGGCGTGAATGGATGACGGAGCGGACATTTGGGTTGTACATGACAAATCGTGTCTATTACAACATTGAGAGAAACGGTGACATTGACAACCCTGATCAACGCATTTCCGAGGACATTAAATCCTTCACCAGTTACACGCTGGAACTAGGCATCACCTGTTTGACATCTTTCATTGATCTCCTTTCGTTCAGCGCGATACTGTGGAGCATTTATCCAGTAAGTTGGAGTTGGGTGCGCATTCTTCGCATCTTAGTTTGCCAGACAAACTGTCTCACTTTTCCTGATTCCTCTCTCCAAAGCAACTCTTTGCCGTTACTCTGGTGTATGCTGGGATTGGCACTTTTCTCACTGCCTACTTTGGTCGTAGTCTATTCCATCTCAACTTTGCTCAACTCAACAAGGAAGCTGATCTGCGCTATGCTTTGGTACGCTTGAGGGAGAATTGCGAGTCGATTGCATTTTATGCCGGAGAAGCCTTGGAAGGAGACCTGGTCAATCAGAGAGTGACCGGCGTCATGAACAATCGGCGAAACATCAACCAGGTAGAGAGAAACTTGGAGTTCTTTACCATCATCTATGGATACATGGTGCAAATCTTGCCGGTGGTAAGTTTACGAAGACGATGGATACTTCGAGATATGCTGTAATCTAACGCTTCTTTCTGACATGCGCGCAGGCCGTCGTCGCTCCAAAGTACTTTGCTGGAGACATTGCATTCGGGGCAGTTAGCCAGGCAATCTCAGCATTCAACCACATTGTGAAAGATCTGTGCATCATTATCAATCAATTTGAGCAATTGAGTGCGTTTTCGGCAGGATTGGAACGCTTGGGTAGTTTCTATCAAGCAATGAAGACCGACCTAACCGACGAAGCACCCCTTCCTGATGACGACTCGGATGGCCAATCGCTAGCAGAAAGTTTGTTGACTCAAACTGAGAAAACAATCGCAATGGCTCGATTTTCGAAAGACCAAGACGAAAGTCTGGTTTTGAAGATGCAAGACTTGACCTTGAAGACGCCCGATTGCAAACGGACACTGATCAGTGATTTGAGCATGACTCTATACGAAGGGGAAGATCTGTTGATCGTCGGTAGCTCCGGTACAGGGAAATCGAGCCTGCTTCGAGCCATTGCTGGTCTCTGGAGTGCTGGATCTGGCTCGATCGAAAGACCCATTGACGAGGAAGTGTACTTCCTGCCACAACGCCCCTACTGCGCGTTGGGAAGCCTCAAGGATCAGTTGCTCTATCCATCACTTGATTACGAAAGAGATATGGGTGAAAACGAGGAGCAAAATCCACCACCTCAGTTACATCACACGTTGAAAGAGCGATTCGCGGATAACCATCTACTGGAGATTTTGGAAAAGGTCGACTTGATCGATGTAGCCAAACGCGCGGGGGGTGGAGATGCCAAGAAAGGTCTCCGAGTCACTCTGGACTGGAGCAATATGCTCTCACTGGGTGAACAGCAACGGCTGGCCTTTGGTCGATTGCTGGTCAATCAACCACGCTTGGTTGTCTTGGACGAAGCAACATCGGCACTTGACACGGTCAGCGAAGATCGCATGTACAAGCTGCTCCAGGACTTCTCTTTGCGCGAGGGTAGTACAAGTACTGGTGGTCATTCTCAACGTGCTGCACTGACATACATTTCGGTTGGCCATCGGCCAAGCTTGCTCAAGTACCACGACCTACGCCTCCACTTGAAGAGCGACCAAGGTCACAAGTTGGACAAGATCGACAGGGCATCCTCTGATCCAATGCATAGTTGGTAGCGAGTGAGTGCATTGACATGAAATCAACGCGATCATACAGTAAATTTCGTACAGTAGTATGGAGTACAGTAAGGCAAGATTTCAGCTTTGCCGATGGATTTAATAGATCTAGAGTGTTATCGCAACGCCGGTAGGCACAGTTCTCCAGCCTAACATCTAACACGTTCACCTACAGGCCTTCTTTCTTCAAGTGAGCTTAGTCGGCACGAAACTATTCAAGATATGTACCTGCTTCCTTCTCACTGTTTGTGCCTTGGTTGCCAGCCTGTTTCTGAGCTTCGGATTGTCATCCTTCTTTACAGCTCGCGCCTACTCTTCAGCTTCCTTGTCTACCGACTTTGGTTTGAGCTTATCTCCATTGACAAAATCAATACATTCGATTTTCCGACCCATTCACAATTCCACAAAATACCGGTCGCGCTCGTGATCCCAATCGGCCTGGAGATTCAACTGTATGAAAACCTGGTCGGCGCAGTGGACCGTCCCTGAACGATCGGTATATCCGATATCCACCTCAATCTCATCATACGTATATACGAAATTGCGTCCCACAGGTCGTTGTCTGGGAGCTCGTAATTGTCGGTATAATCGTCGCTACTAACGAACGACGACAGCACGTGAGTGTTTTTCTTCGTTTGAAATTCTTTGTTTACTCAGAGACACAAATTTCTGAATCGTTTCGGCCAGCATGTTGAGTTCCGTCTCGGTATACGCTCGTTGCTTGTTGTTGCTCCTCATGATCAAACTTGAACCAAACTTCTCTTTCCATGCACGATGGCACCGAAAAGGATACAGTCGACAGTTGATTGCCGTCAATGTAATATAGACGCCCTCCTAACTCGGGATGCGAATAGATGGATTCTTCTTGTGCGAT